>CM050172.1:39773149-39808149 GCA_027410445.1 Discoglossus pictus | reverse complement strand
GTGGTACATGTGACAACAATCTCCTGTATTCTTCATATGTCTAGGCTATGGGGTAGACTGGCAAGACAAAAGCCTTTTCTTACAAAGAAAAACATCCAAGCCAGGCTACATTTTGCAAAAACACATCTGAAGTCTCCCAAAAGCATGTGGGAAAAGGTGTTATGGTCTGATGAAACCAAGGTTGAACTTTTTGGCCATAATTCCAAAAGATATGTTTGGCGCAAAAACAACACTGCACATCACCAAAAGAACACCATACCCACAGTGAAACATGGTGGTGGCAGCATCATGCTTTGGGGCTGTTTTTCTTCAGCTGGAACTGGGGCTTTAGTTAAGAGAGCGAATTATGAACAGTTCCAAATACCAGTCAATATTGTCCCAAAACCTTCAGGCTTCTGCTAGAAAGCTGAACATGAAGAGGAACTTCATCTTTCAGCATGACAAGACCCAAAGCATACATCCAAATCAACAAAGGAATGGCTTCACCAGAAGAAGATTAAAGTTTTGGAATGGCCCAGCCAGAGCCCGGACCTGAATCCGATTGAAAATCTGTGGGGTGATCTGAAGAGGGCTGTGCACAGGAGATGCCCTCGCAATCTGACAGATTTGGAGTGTTTTTGCAAAGAAGAGTGGGCAAATCTTGCCAAGTCAAAATGTGCCATGCTGATAGACTCATACCCAAAAAGACTGAGTGCTGTAATAAAATCAAAAGGTTCTTCAACAAAGTATTAGTTTAAGGGTGTGCAGACTTATGCATCCATATTATTTTATTTTTATATTTTTTCTTCCCTCTACCTAAAAGATTTCAGTTTGTTTTTCAATTGAGTTGTACAGTTTATAGGACACACCCTTTTGGATTGATAGCTCTTGGTGAAGGGGTTGGTATAGTTCACAGCTTCATTGAAGTACAAAATGTAAGGTCACCCAAGATGGGGAAGGTCATACTAGAGAGGTCAGACAAATCACGGCCCACTGTAGAAGGAACTGGAAACCCACTTCAGTATATTTGATAAGCACAAGCAGAAACACAGCATCCATTTGGTCACAGTGAGTCGGACATAACTGAAGGACTGAACAAAAATATGTGTGTTGTTATCATCTATTTGTAACGTGCCAATATGTTCATTCTTCTGAGATCTGGCTTCAGTAATTCAGTAAATTCAGTATATATTATATATATTCCCCAGAGGCACGGTCAGTATACATATATGGTATATACTTGGTATGGTTTCCTCAGGCCTGAACCTGTATATATTGGGAATACATTGCTTTGAAGCCTGGTCCATGTACGTAAATATGTATCCAGTATACATTCCTCTGAGGCCGGGTCTGTGTAGAACCGCGTGCAATCATTATGCTATATATTCCTCTGAGGCCTAGGTTAATTAAATTGATATTAATTAGGTATACATTGCTCTGAGGCCTGGCTTCAATAAATAACTGTATCCGTTGGGTATACATGTTTGTGGCCTGGTCCCTATACATCAAAATATTTTATATATATATATATATATATATATATATATATATATATATGTTCCTCTGAGATCTGACACACGTATATGTTTTTACATTGGATATACAGTCCTATAATAATAATATATATATATATATATATATATATATATATATATATATATATATATATATATATGTGTGTGTATATATGATTGCTATTAATTTTCTTGAAGCCTAACTATATATTTGGTACACTCTTTTCGTCTAATTTTTTAAGGCTAATTAGGGGTAGAAAAATCTCGGGAGCCTGGCTCCTAACCATTTTCTACAATTTTTGAAATATCTCATCTGTCTCTAAGAAATTCTACCTCCTAAGTATTCCATATGTTTACCCGACCTTGCATATTACTATACTGTAATATATATCCCCCTGAGGCATGGCTGCTGTATTGCACTAAATGTAGTGCGAGGCCTAGTCTATCCATATGTATAAGGTACATACGATGCCTGGATCTTGGATGGTACTGTTATATGATATTGTAGTCCTATTTACTGAGCTCTTTTGAACTAAAATGAATATGAAGAAATAATGCACTCTCACATAAGATTGCTTGGCGGCACCTGCACTCCCCCATCTCCCCAGACGTCTTATTAGGTGGCACTCCGTGATAAGAGGCTGACTGATACGCATGACTGATTACCATCAAGAAAGTGCATTTGGCAAAGTCAAAAAATCCGGCATTGCATTTACTTTCTGATTAGATTGTATCATTGGCAATGCTACTGTCCATGGGAAGTACTATGGTAGTTTGGTAAAAACTTCACATGTTTGTGCTGTATATAACATTAGAAGGTTGTAATGAGACTCAGCTCATATGTAGAAATGGGTATTACCTGCCACATTTATGTCTTATGCAAATTTCCTATTATTTTTAATATAAATTAAATGTACCAGCTCAGTTTATACATGTTGGGGCAATGTTTCAGCTGAGCCCGCAGCCATTACCAAGCCATGTTTACATAGCATAATACATCCACACCTTCTCTTTTATAATGAAACAAAATGAGGCACAAAAACACACAAACGGAAAGTTTAAATAATCGCTTCTAGTTCTCTGAAATGTGCTGACACCAATTAAAACAAAGTGGCTTATGGTTGCTAGGCGGCTGTGTTTGATTATTGTAATTTTTAAGTCAGTCAAGTTGCCTCGTACATCAGAAATGTGCTTTGTGCTCCAAAGACTCCCCGTTTCTGTATATCAGGATATATTGGACATACAGCCTTTTTGACACCTGACTCCAATACATCATCAGTATATATCACATAAATAGTTGTCAGTGTTGCGATGTAGGCCACGCAATGTTAAATATTGCGGCCCTCGCAAAGCGAGGCGAGCAGTTGAGGTGTGATGGAGACTTTTAGACAAAACTTGCTGGTTGCTGAAGGCTCGAGCACCGTAAAGTAGACGGGAGGAGAGGCTCTCAATTAGCACCAAAGGTGCTCAGAGGGGGCAAACGGCAATAGCCAGGCTTCAAATTTTATTCCCGTCATTTTTGACTGGCAATTTCCTAGTCCTATATGAACACTGCTAGGACACTTTGCCCTTCATAAATCCTTATGTACTGTATGTATTGCCCAGAGACCTGTGTTTCATATCATAATCTATCCATCCAATATATACAAGGATGACCCTTATGCCTTATCATTTATAAAAATATTTTGGAGCCAAGTTTTCGGTGCAAGTTTATACTGTATGTGTATGTATGTATGTATGTATATATATATATATATATATATATATATATATATATATATAATTTGATTTTGTGTTTTTAGGGGAGTGGGTTTTACAGCCACCCTAGATAATTGTTTAAAGTGTTGTGGTTAACCCTTTCACCCACACACACCTGTAAGATCTCTGCCTTGACTCTGTATATACAATATTATATAAACACTTCATTGGGGCCTGACCGCTGTGATTTTTTGCACATGTTTATCTGTTTACATTCAGCCTACACTCCTGAGTATAACTGCAAACACATGCCAGGGTCCTGGCCGGTGTGTGTATGTGTGTGTGTATATATATATATATATATATATATATATATATATATATATATATATATATATATATATAATGGGTATACCAAAATATACCCAATATGTAGAGAAATACAGCAGGCAGGCGTGTATGTATGTGTGTATATATGTATATATGTATATATATATATATATATATATATATATATATATATATATATATATATATATATATATATATATATATATATATATACATATACATATACGACTGCCTGCTGTATTTCTCTACATATTGGGTATATTTTGGTATACATCCCACTCCCTCTCTCTATTCCTCCATTGCTCGGGGATGTGGATCAGGGGCCTGCGGTGTTTACACGGAAATTCAGCGCATAGGAATTCTTCCTGGAAACCGCGCAGAGCTCCCAATATAGCCCAGTTCTGTCCGCTTGCTGGGAGAGGAACATACTGCGTGTGACAGATATTACTGTGCATATGTCTGCAGAGCATCACACTAGTGATTGTGTGTGCAAAGTCTGTACATTCACACACTAATAACAATACAATAGAGATTTGAGCTACTGAACCCAATGTGCAGTATATCATGTTTAATAACTTTGCAGAGTATTGCACTAGTGGTAACATTTACACTTATCTACACAACGTTGTTCTGACTTCTGCAGAGCAGTGTTAATTTGCAATTCTCAGCTGAGCATTGTGCTAATGATGTCTTCAGAGCATTGTATTAATTGACACTTCTCTGCAGAGTATTGCAGTAATTTTACTTCTCTGCAGATCATTGATCAGATAATGACTTCTGCAGAGCATCACACTACTGATTTTTGCAGAGCATAGTGTTAATGTATTCTCTTCTACAGCATATTGCTCGAATGACTCCTGCAGAGCGTTATTAAATGTACATGAAAATAATATTCTTCATTGCATCAGAAAAAAGGTATAAGATATATATATATATATATATATATATATATATATATATATATATTTTTTTTTTTTTTTTTTTTTTTTTAAATAAAGATCTCATGGCACACAAACCTATTCAGAAGTTTAATTACTCTTTGGGGCTTGCCCTCTGCCAGCCAATCAAATCTACAGATTAAAGCGTGGTCTGTGTATTTCCTGTTAATTTCAATGATGTTTAAACAGGTTTTACTTCCTATTTTTCATGCAAAAAACTACTTTTTGTAATTTAAATGATAACATTCTGTTTTAAATGCTTGAAAAAATTAGGTGTGATCCATGTCCCTTTAATTACACTTGTCAGCATTTTTTTTAATTCACTAGGAATATAATATACTTGTCTATTTCTTTACTTTTGTGTATTTTATTTTTTAAGAACTTAAAATCTCTCTGTTTTCTGTGTGACATCTCACAAGTCGTTCCTAACTGGTTTCTGCCCTCTGCAGCTCATGGAGACAGGGTACTTATAAGTATAGGGGCTGTACTTTCTCATACTACCTAGTCAGTGGCAACATCCTGCAACGTGCTGCTTGGGAGGGGTCACTGACAGGCTAATATGAAACACAGCAGTACACTGTATGTATATTTATGAGCTGTATGCGCTACGTATTTAAGCTTCTCTGTAGAGTATTGCATCCATTTGAAGGCATGTGTGAGCTTCAGACACTGCGCAGGCAGGAATGGATGGGCATTTAATTAAACATGTGCTGGTATCCCCCCCCGCCCGCACTTCCTCCCCTCACCTTGACATCTTGGGCCATAAAAGGCAGAAATTATCCATTCCCTGCAGCTGGTGAGCAGCCGCTCCCTGTGGGGGGCTTCTCTGGGCAGAGGGTGGGCAAGCACGCATATTAACACATTATATGTCAGGGGGCCCGCAACAAGGTACAGGCAATCCTAACAAAAATACTGGGCAGTACCTATAATATCACATATGTGGTTGACATACTGCAAGTTTTTGTGTAAAGCTCGCAAAGGGCATGTGTGTAGTGCCTGCCAAGGCCCTCAATGAGCAATGGGCCCTGAAGGGAGAGGAGGGCAAAGAGACATGGGAGGGAGAGGAGGGCAAAGAGACATGGGAGGGAGAGGAGGGCAAAGAGACATGGGAGGGAGAGGGGGCAAAGAGACACGGGAGGGAGAGGAGGGCAAAGAGACATGGGAGGGAGAGGGGGGAAAGAGACAAGGGGGTGGGGAAGACAGAGAGGGGAAGATACACGGGGGGAGACACAGGGGAGGGGGTAAAAGAGACACAGGGGAGGGAGAGGGCAGATCTCGCTCATTGCGATACCCGCAATGGACGACAAAGGGAGAAGGGGACAATGAGATAGGGAGAGGGGGAGAGACATGGGGGGGAGAGTGGATAAAGAGACACTGGAGGAAGAGAGGTGCAAGGAGACACAGGGGAGGGAGAGGAGAGGGGAGCAAAGAGACATGGGAGGGAGAGGGGAACAAAGAGACACATGGGGAAGGAGAGGGGGGAGAGGGATGCAAGGAGACACAGGGGAGGGAGAGGGGAGCGGAAGGGACACAGGACAGGGAGAGGGGGAGCGGAAGGGACACAGGACAGGGAGAGGGGGAGCGGAAGGGACACAGGACAGGGAGAGGGGGAGCGGAAGGGACACAGGACAGGGAGAGGGGGAGCGGAAGGGACACAGGACAGGGAGAGGGGGAGCGGAAGGGACACAGGACAGGGAGAGGGGGAGCGGAAGGGACACAGGACAGGGAGAGGGGGAGCGGAAGAGACATAGGGCAGGGAGAGGGGGAGTGGTTTAGATGCCGTGGAGGGAGGGGGGGGGCGGAAGAGATGCAGGGGAGGGGGAGGGGACAAGTAAATTGGGCAGTTGACTAGTTTTAATTATAAAGGTACACTACAGAGATGACACCACCCTGAAGCCATACAGGGTTGAGCCTGGTCAGTACTTGAATGGGAGCCCACCTAGGAATACCAGGAGCTGTATGCTGTGGCCTATTTGAGAAGGAACTGGCAACCCACTTCAGTATCTCTGCCATGAATACCAAGTGTGAGGTCACGGAGAGTCGGACACAAACACACAATGACTGGCTGAGCCCTAACAGAAGTGTCTGCCTCAGTATATGTATAAAGGATGTCTTCATGGTCCAGCAGAGGCACCATAAAATCGCTTTATCATCATTTTCCTGCTTAATTATGCTCTTAGAATCAACATTTTAAAAACATATATATTATTATTTATTGTACAGTGGTCCTTTTATGACCTCAGATAAAAGTAGTAGCAGAGAGGTACACTCTTTTCATGCAATTTATGCTTAAGGGAGAACTTATAAAGGGGAATAGTTAGGTAAAGCCTGATCAGAAACAACATATTTATTCAATTTTTTACCTTTTTTAATCAATCATTTACTATTTTTCAATGCTGTAAAAGCACTGGTTTTCTCCAGCAACTGAATGAAGTATTGTGGCTGGAGTGGAACAACAGCTACAACACAGCCATTGCTTTCATTATAACTAACGGAGAGTGTACAGGGGCACAACTGTTTGAAAAAAAGAGAAGAGACACTAAAGAATTGCATTTAAAAGTTTATGTAAAGATTGTGGTTTTTTTTAATTTTATTGTTGCTTTATAAAACGTTGTTGTTTAGTTTTGTCCGACTCTCTGTAACCATATGGTTTCAGCATGCTGGGCACATTTTGTGTCTGGTTGTGCTTCTCTTGGCAAAGATACTAGAGTGGGTTGCTAGTTCCTTCTCCGGCGGACCATGCTGTGTCTGACCTCTCTGCTATGACCTGCCCATCTTGGGTGACCTTACATGGCATAGCTCACAGCTTCATTGAGGTATACAAGCCCTTTCACCACAACAAGGTAGCGATCCAGAAGGCGACAAAACATTATAATGTCCTTTTTAATGTATTCTAAGCAGTATTTTAATTTGCTTCGAGATACTGATACATATGATTATAAATTCAAGTAAACAAATTAGATTTGCAGATTACAAACGGCAAAAAGCCACAAATATTTGCTTAATGGTAAAATGATGACAGCAAATTACGAGCAGAGGGACTTGGCAGTTATTATATTGGATGCTATAAACGTAGGTAAACAATGCAATAGCGCCGCAGGAAACGCCGTTAGGATTCTTGGGTTTATAGGTAGAGAAATTAGCAGCAGAAAGAGAGGAGCTAATGTCACTGTATATTTAGAGTACCTACACATGTAAAAAACCTGATATGTATGCAATACCTGCTGGTGCAGCAGGTGCAAAGCACCAGGGTCCATTACAGAGTAGGAGCTCACTATTAGTAGTAGCCACCTTTTTAATACAGTTGTATTTTTAAAGGAACATGGAACACAATTCGTTTCTGCATGCATGTAAACGATTATAAGTCTGCGAGTTTTAAATCTTGTAAGGTGCTTTGGAAGAAAGCTCTCTGTAAGATTTTAAGCTCAAAGACGGGGCCCTCCACTCTTGTCATGTGTGTAATATTGTACTTTGCTAGGCACATAACCATTGTATAGCGCCACAGAATATGCTTACATTGAAACAAACAGGAAATGCACTGAGCATATGTAGGTCTGTAGATGTCATTGGCAGACAAGTGTGACTCCTACAGCTATATTACGTCTGATTGGTCTGGGTGGGGGCTTATCCCTGTCAGTCAGTTAAAAATGTCAGTCTGTTTTTTTTTTCTGGCTTGAGAGCCCTCTCTCTGTGCCCTCACTCGTTCGCTCTCGGTGCTCTCTCTCTCTCTCTCTCTCTGTTCGCCTCTCTCTCTCTGTTCGCCTCTCTCTCTCTGTGCGCCTCTCTCTCTCTGTGCGCCTCTCTCTCTCTCTCTCTCTCTCTGTGCGCCTCTCTCTCTGTGCGCCTCTCTCTCTCTCTGTGCGCCTCTCTCTCTCTCTGTGCCCTCTCTCTCTCTCTGTGCCCTCTCTCTCTCTGTGTGCCCTCTCTCTCTCTGTGTGCCCTCTCTCTCTCTCTGTGTGCCCTCTCTCTCTCTGTGTGCCCTCTCTCTCTCTCTGTGTGCCCTCTCTCTCTCTGTGTGCCCTCTCTCTCTCTCTGTGCCCTCTCTCTCTCTCTGTGCCCTCTCTCTCTCTGTGTGTGCCCTCTCTCTCGCTCTCTGTGTGCCCTCTCTCGCTCTCTGTGCTCTCTCTCTCTCACAATCTCTCCCCCCCCCCCCCCTGCCGCATGCATGATTACAAAGCACCACGCAGGCGTTGCACACGGATTGCTCTTTATTACACTGTATAATATATAATATACACACATTTCTATGCACTCACGCAGAGACGGTGCCTCACACACAGTCACATTTGAACATACACACACAATGCCAGTCTAAACACAGACACTGATACACATCTCCAATGGCCTCTACATAAACAATACTTTCTGAAGGTCTGACACTTCAAAGAGAAATCCCAGCAGGCCCCGTAGCCTCTGTCAGCGGCCCCTCTCCCTTTGTGACCTAGTGACAGGGACGTGATTAATGTGACAGTAATGTTCCAGGTTATTGCACCAATCAGAAGTACACAAAGAAATAATGATAACCGGTCGCCTTTATAAATGTGACTGACATATTAGATTACTAAGCTTGAAGCAGTTTATTTTTCTTTGTTGCATCTGATAAGCGGCATTAAATAAAGTACCACTGTGTGCTCTTTTTTCAAATGATGCTCTTAAAGCAGAATAAACTGTTTCAAACATTAAACTGATCTTAAAGCTTGCTCTGCTCAGCCAATGAGCAGTAAAAAAAACTAAAATCTACTGACATATATACATATGGTCTGTGCACTTTTTGATAGCTTTGCTGTTGTTCAGTTCTTCAGTTGTGTCCCACTTTCGGAGACCATATGGACGCAGCACGCCAGGCACATCTGTCTGTGTTTGTGCTTATCCATATGGTTTTCATGGCAAAGATACTGTAGTAAGTTGCCAGTTCCTTCTCCGGTGTACCGCGATTTGTCTGACCTCTCTGGGTGACCCTACATGGTATAGCTCACAGTCTATGTCTTTGAGCTGCAGAGGGCAGACACAAACGGGGACTATTTGTTTGAGCTTAGGCAGTGAAAAGAGATCCTATAAGCACTTCTTAATAAAATAAAGTATTTACACCGGTATATTATATACAGTGGATATAAAAAGTCTACACACCTCTGGTAAAATGTCAGGTTTCTGTGCTGTAAAAATATGAGACAAAGATAAATCATTTCAGAACTTTTTCCACCTTTAATGTGACCTATAAACTGTACAACTCAATTGAAAAACAAACTGAAATCTTTTAGGTAGAGGGAAGAAAAAATATAAAAATAAAATAATATGGTTGCATAAGTATGCACACCCTTAAACTAACACTTTGTTGAAGCACCTTTTGATATTATTACAGCACTCAGTCTTTTTGGGTATGAGTCTATCAGCATGGCACATTTTGACTTGGCAAGATTTGCCCACTCTTCTTTGCAAAAACACTCCAAATCTGTCAGATTGCGAGGGCATCTCCTGTGCACAGCCCTCTTCAGATCACCCCACAGATTTTCAATCGGATTCAGGTCTGGGCTCTGGCTGGGCCATTCCAAAACTTTCATCTTCTTCTGGTGAAGCCATTCCTTTGTTGATTTGGATGTATGCTTTGGGTCGTTGTCATGCTGAAAGATGAAGTTCCTCTTCATGTTCAGCTTTCTAGCAGAAGCCTGAAGGTTTTGTGCCAATATTGACTGGTATTTGGAACTGTTCATAATTCCCTCTATCTTCAGCTGGAACTGGGGCCTTAGTTAAGATAAACAGCCCCAAAGCATGATGCTGCCACCACCATGCTTTACTGTGGGTATGGTGTTCTTTTGGTGATGTGCAGTGTTGTTTTTGCGCCAAACATATCTTTTGTAATTATGGCCAAAAAGCTCATCCTTGGTTTCATCAGACCATAACACCTTTTCCCACATGCTTTTGGGAGACTTCAGATGTGTTTTTGCAAAATGTAGCCTGGCTTGGATGTTTTTCTTCGTAAGAAAAGGCTTTCGTCTTGCCACTCTACCCCATAGCCCAGACATATGAAGAATACAGGAGATTGTTGTCACATTTACCACACAGCCAGTACTTGCCAGATATTCCTGCAGCTCCTTTAATGTTGCTGTAGGCCTCTTGGTAGCCTCCCAGACCAGTTTTCTTCTCGTCTTTTCATCAATTTTGCAGGGAGCTCCAGTTCTTGGTAATGTCACTGTTGGGCCATATTTTCTCCACTTGATGATGACTGTCTTCACTGTGTTCCATGGTATATCTAATGCCTTGGAAATTCTTTTGTACCCTTCTCCTGGCTGGTACCTTTTAACAATGAGATCCCTCTGATGCTTTGGAAGCTCTCTGTGGATCATGGCTTTTGCTGTGGGATGCGACTAAGAAAATTTCAGGAAAGACCAACTAGAGCAGCTGAACTTTATTTGGGGTTAATCAGAGGCACTTTAAATGATGGCAGGTGTATGCTGACTCCTATTTAACACGATTTGGAATGTGATTGCTTAATTCTGAACACAGCTACATCCCCAGTTATAAGAGGGTGTGCAGACTTATGCAACCACATTGTTTTTATTTGTTATTTTTCTTCCCTCCACCTAAAAGATTTCAGTTTGTTTTTCAATTGAGTTGAACAGTTTATAGGTCACATTAAAGGTGGAAAAAGTTCTGAAATGATTTATCTTTATCTAATTTTTTTATAGCACAGAAACCTGACATTTTCACAGGGGTGTGTAGACTTTTTATATCCACTGTACTTATTAAAATCCAGGAATCCCTTTAATAGCTTTAAATAAATAGAGTTAGAGAGAGATACAACCTGTTTAAAATCCCTTTTAAGCTCCGTTACGTGTTTTGCCGTTTTTATGTGTGGATTCTCCAGTAGCTGTGAAGTTTGCAGTGTCCCTTAAATGGTCTAAAATCAGATTTCTATGGTGCAGCGGAGCAGTACTGGGAGTTACAGGGCTGAGTGCTCTCTACGGTCATCTGGGTGACATATTCTGACAGGAGGGTGGCGTGAGGAGCGTGTGTTTCACCCCGGGCAGTCCTGAGCGCTGTGCTATTTACATGGTGCCCATGTCCCTGGGGCTGGCAAGAGGCCAAATGGGCATCAGACCAAGCGAAAGCCTCAGGCAGACTGGCACTTAACTGTAAGACTACCAGGAGTATGCAAGTGCTTAGGCAAGGTCCTTGTAAACGAATGCGCTTTGCGTTAGTACTCATGAGAGCATGGACAGTTGTAGTTGCCACATTCCTATTGTAATCTTATATAGAAGTAATCGGCGGCTGTGAGATTTTTAAAACCCTACTGCACATTAACAAATGTAGTTATAATAAATATATCACCACAGTCGCCCTCTGACTTGCCAACAAAGTCCAGGGTGTACTTAATACTCTGGTAGCTCTACCTCTGTATTGCTCCTCTTTCTCTCTCCTCTAAATCCTTCCGATTGTTTGTTTTGTAATGTGCCAGCCTCTCTACACTCTCACTTTTTATTTCCCTCTTACTCCATCTCTCTCTCTTTTCTTTTTTTGTTTCTCCCCTCTTTTTCCTCTCCACTCTCTCTCCCCATTTTCCCCTCTCCTCCTCTCTGTTTCTCTCCTCTTTTTCATTTCCCCTCTCCCCCTCTTTGTTTCTCTCCCTTTTCCCCCTCTTTATTTTTCTGCCTTTTTCCCTCTCCCCCTCACTCTTTGTTTCTCTCCCTCCTTACTTCCCTCTCCCCCTCACTCTTTGTTTCTCTCCCTCCTTCCTTACCTCTCCCTCCTCTCCCCCTCTCCTCTCCCTCTTCTCCCCCTCTCTGTGTTTCTGCTGCCAGAGGAGACTCCATCCATCACAGTGATATAAGAGGGCCTGATGCTGGGGAGTGTGATGTGGACACTTCTGGCTCCTGTCCTGTTCAGGAGCCAAGACCTGCAGTGTCCCCTCTCCTGGTGAGGCCCCCGGGGTGCCAGTGTTGGGGTGCTGCCAGTGTTGGGGTGCTGCCCGTCTCGCTGCTTGGGGTTGGCGGCTGGCGTTGATCCCCTGGGGTGTGTAATATTGAGTATCCATCTCTGAAATAACCCTCTGAGTGTCCTATCATTGGATCACAGTGCAAGGGTTAATGATTCCTGGATGCTCTGCACTGCTATATAAGGCGCGGTGCGCTCTGTAATAAATGTCTGTTTAGTGTTTAATAGGATAGTCGGGCAGTGTATGATAAAGGAGCGAGGAGCAGAGTAGTGGTGTCATTTAAAGGGACATTGAAGGCATTTTTATGTTTGGTGCATCAGGGGGTATTTGATAATGTACCACTGGTGTGATGCCCTCAACTAGACAATGAGCAGTACTATAGCTGTACCAGTCATGCTTATCTGCCAGTGCTATCTACAGATGTACATATGTTCGGTGCACTTCCTTTTAGTTTCAAATACATTTAAACAGGTTTTATTTAATATTTTTTCTTTGATTAATGCTTATCTTTTAATGCATAAACATGAGTCCCATGTCCTTTTAATACAATGTCAGGGGTGGGCAAGTTCGGTCCTGAAGAGCCCCACACAGGCCAGGATTTGAGGATATCCCTGCTGCGTACAGGTGAGTGAATCGCTTCTTCAGTCGTCCTGATTGACTCACCTATACTCAGAAAGGATATCCTCAAATACAGGCCTGTGTGAGACTCTCTAGGACTGGACTTGCCCAGCCCTGCTGTAGGTAAGTGCATTACATTTATCAGACTCGCTCTGTGTCATGGGGGTCTTTCATCTTGTAGCTAAGAGGAACTTTATCTGGGGTTTGCTTTGCTATTTAGTCCTATTGTCCAGTGTCTGTTCATATGGCAGTCTTTTGGTGAATAGCTTATATGAGTCTAAGATTTGGCTCATTCAGACCATGTGACTAGTCCTGTTAGGAGCAAAAGCAAATGTCTCCTGACATTAAAGCAACATTTTGCTTATTAAGTCAAGTTCTCCCCCCCCTCCCGCTTATCCCCCTGCTCTTGCTCTCCCCCTGCTCTTGCTCTCCCCCTGCTCTCGCTCTCCCCCTGCTCTCGCTCTCCCCCTGCTCTCGCTCTCCCCCTGCTCTCGCTCTCCCCCTGCTCTCGCTCTCCCCCTGCTCTCGCTCTCCCCCTGCTCTCGCTCTCCCCCTGCTCTCGCTCTCCCCCTCTCTCGCTCCCAATTTCTTTCCCTCACTCTCTCTCTCTTTCTCTTTCCCTCACTCTCTCTTTCTCTTTCCCTCACTCTCTCTCTCTCTTTCTCTTTCCCTCACTCTCTCTCTCTCTTTCTCTTTCCCTCACTCTCTCTCTCTTTCTCTTTCCCTCACTCTCTCTCTCTTTCTCTTTCCCTCACTCTCTCTCTCTTTCTCTTTCCCTCACTCTCTCTCTCTTTCTCTTTCCCTCACTCTCTCTCTCTCTTTCTCTTTCCCTCACTCTCTCTCTCTCTTTCTCTTTCCCTCACTCTCTCTCTCTCTTTCTCTTTCCCTCACTCTCTCTCTCTCTTTCTCTTTCCCTCACTCTCTCTCTCTCTCTTTCTCTTTCCCTCACTCTCTCTCTCTTTCCCTCACTCTCTCTCTCTCTTTCTCTTTCCCTCTCTCTCTCTCTCTTTCCCTCACTCTCTCTCTCTCTTTCTCTTTCCCTCACTCTCTCTCTCTTTCCCTCACTCTCTCTCTCTCTTTCTCTTTCCCTCACTCTCTCTCTCTTTCTCTTTCCCTCACTCTCTCTTTTTCCCTTTCCCTCACTCTCTCTCTTTCTTTCTTTCTTTCTTTCTCTCTCTTTTTTTCTTTCTCTCTCTCTCTCTCTCTCTCT
Organism: Discoglossus pictus; assembly: GCA_027410445.1. Classification (NCBI taxonomy): domain Eukaryota; kingdom Metazoa; phylum Chordata; class Amphibia; order Anura; family Alytidae; genus Discoglossus; species Discoglossus pictus. The sequence continues at coordinate 39,793,911 of CM050172.1, read as the reverse complement.
CGCTGTCTGTCTGTCTGTCTGTCTGTCTCTCTCTCTCTCTATCTCTTTTTCTCTCTGTTCCTTACTTGCCTCTTTCTCCAGTCACCCCTCTCCCCCCTCTCCCTCTTTTTCTCCTCCTGGCTCTCTGCCACATCCTCCCTCCTCATTACTCATTTATCTACTGAACGCTTAAGCTTTGTGAAATATACATGAAGACACAAGTGTCTCTTTCACACGGACAGGTCTCGGTGACACAGGGACTACACTCAGCTGTCACCTCCCTGTCCCTGCGGTGACATCTCAACTGGCGGAAAAACATATAACACAACTGGGTATATCATTGTATACACGGCCAGCGCTATATACACGTAAATACAGTAATATATATATATATATATATATATATATATATATATATACTGCCAGCTCTATATACGTGCATGCACTGCCAGCCTTATATAGAGAACTATATACACTGCCAGTCCTAATATACACAAAAGTACAGCCCTATATACACATACAAGTACGGCACTGCCTGTACTGCCAGCCCTATATACACAAAAGTACGGCCCTATATACACTGCCAGCCCTATATACACAAAAGTACGGCCCTATATACACTGCCAGCCCTATATACACAAAAGTACGGCCCTATATACACTGCCAGCCCTATATACACAAAAGTACGGCCCTATATACACTGCCAGCCCTATATACACAAAAGTACGGCCCTATATACACTGCCAGCCCTATATACACATACACGTACAGCACTGAATGCACTGCCAGCCCTATATACACATACAAGTACGGCACTGCCTGTACTGCCAGCCCTATATACACAAAAGTACGGCTCTATATACACTTACATCCCTATATAAACATTCAAGTACGTCACTGCATACACTGCCAGCCTTATATATACAAAAGTACAGCACTTTATACACTGCCAGCCCTATATACACAAAAGTACAGCACTATATACACTGCCAGCGCTATATACACAAAAGTACAGCGCTATATACACTGCCAGCGCTATATACACAAAAGTACAGCGCTATATACACTGCCAGCCTTATATACACAAAAGTACAGCGCTATATACACTGCCAGCGCTATATACACAAAAGTACAGCGCTATATACACTGCCAGCGCTATATACACAAAAGTACAGCGCTATATACACTGCCAGCGCTATATACACAAAAGTACAGCGCTATATACACTGCCAGCCTTATATACACAAAAGTACAGCGCTATATACACTGCCAGCCTTATATACACAAAAGTAAAGCGCTATATACACTGCCAGCGCTATATACACAAAAGTACAGCGCTATATACACTGCCAGCGCTATATACACAAAAGTACAGCGCTATATACACTGCCAGCGCTATATACACAAAAGTACAGCGCTATATACACTGCCAGCGCTATATACACAAAAGTACAGCGCTATATACACTGCCAGCGCAATATACACAAAAGTACAGCGCTATATACACTGCCAGCGCTATATACACAAAAGTACAGCGCTATATACACTGCCAGCCCTATATACACAAAAGTACGGCCCTAAATACACTGCCAGCCCTATATACACATACACGTACGGCACTGCCTGTACTGCCAGCCCTATATACACAAAAGTACGGCTCTATATACACTTACATCCCTATATAAACATTCAAGTACGTCACTGCATACACTGCCAGCGCTATATACACAAAAGTACAGCGCTATATACACTGCCAGCGCTATATACACAAAAGTACAGCGCTATATACACTGCCAGCGCTATATACACAAAAGTACAGCGCTATATACACTGCCAGCGCTATATACACTGCCAGCGCTATGTACACAAAAGTACAGCGCTATATACACTGCCAGCGCTATATACACAAAAGTACAGCGCTATATACACTGCCAGCGCTATATACACAAAAGTACAGCGCTATATACACTGCCAGCGCTATATACACAAAAGTACAGCGCTATATACACTGCCAGCGCTATATACACAAAAGTACAGCGCTATATACACTGCCAGCGCTATATACACAAAAGTACAGCGCTATATACACTGCCAGCGCTATATACACAAAAGTACAGCGCTATATACACTGCCAGCGCTATATACACAAAAGTACAGCGCTATATACACTGCCAGCGCTATATACACAAAAGTACAGCGCTATATACACTGCCAGCGCTATATACACAAAAGTACAGCGCTATATACACTGCCAGCGCTATATGCACAAAAGTACAGCGCTATATACACTGCCAGCGCTATATACACAAAAGTACAGCGCTATATACACTGCCAGCGCTATATACACAAAAGTACAGCGCTATATACACTGCCAGCGCTATATACACAAAAGTACAGCGCTATATACACTGCCAGCGCAATATACACAAAAGTACAGCGCTATATACACTGCCAGCGCTATATACACAAAAGTACAGCGCTATATACACTGCCAGCGCTATATACACAAAAGTACAGCGCTATATACACTGCCAGCGCTATATACACAAAAGTACAGCGCTATATACACTGCCAGCGCTATATACACAAAAGTACAGCGCTATATACACTGCCAGCGCTATATGCACAAAAGTACAGCGCTATATACACTGCCAGCGCTATATACACAAAAGTACAGCGCTATATACACTGCCAGCGCTATATACACAAAAGTACAGCGCTATATACACTGCCAGCGCTATATACACAAAAGTACAGCGCTATATACACTGCCAGCGCAATATACACAAAAGTACAGCGCTATATACACTGCCAGCGCTATATACACAAAAGTACAGCGCTATATACACTGCCAGCCCTATATACACAAAAGTACGGCCCTAAATACACTGCCAGCCCTATATACACATACACGTACAGCACTGAATGCACTGCCAGCCCTATATACACATACAAGTACGGCACTGCCTGTACTGCCAGCCCTATATACACAAAAGTACGGCTCTATATACACTTACATCCCTATATAAACATTCAAGTACGTCACTGCATACACTGCCAGCCTTATATATACAAAAGTACAGCACTTTATACACTGCCAGCCCTATATACACAAAAGTACAGCACTATATACACTGCCAGCGCTATATACACAAAAGTACAGCGCTATATACACTGCCAGCGCTATATACACAAAAGTACAGCGCTATATACACTGCCAGCGCTATATACACAAAAGTACAGCGCTATATACACTGCCAGCCTTATATACACAAAAGTACAGCGCTATATACACTGCCAGCCTTATATACACAAAAGTACAGCGCTATATACACTGCCAGCGCTATATACACAAAAGTACAGCGCTATATACACTGCCAGCGCTATATACACAAAAGTACAGCGCTATATACACTGCCAGCGCTATATACACAAAAGTACAGCGCTATATACACTGCCAGCGCTATATACACAAAAGTACAGCGCTATATACACTGCCAGCGCAATATACACAAAAGTACAGCGCTATATACACTGCCAGCGCTATATACACAAAAGTACAGCGCTATATACACTGCCAGCCTTATATACACAAAAGTACAGCGCTATATACACTGCCAGCGCTATATACACAAAAGTACAGCGCTATATACACTGCCAGCGCTATATACACAAAAGTACAGCGCTATATACACTGCCAGCGCTATATACACAAAAGTACAGCGCTATATACACTGCCAGCGCTATATACACAAAAGTACAGCGCTATATACACTGCCAGCGCTATATACACAAAAGTACAGCGCTATATACACTGCCAGCGCTATATACACAAAAGTACAGCGCTATATACACTGCCAGCGCTATATACACAAAAGTACAGCGCTATATACACTGCCAGCGCTATATACACAAAAGTACAGCGCTATATACACTGCCAGCGCTATATACACTGCCAGCGCTATATACACAAAAGTACAGCGCTATATACACTGCCAGCGCTATATACACAAAAGTACAGCGCTATATACACTGCCAGCGCTATATACACAAAAGTACAGCGCTATATACACTGCCAGCGCTATATACACAAAAGTACAGCGCTATATACACTGCCAGCGCTATATACACAAAAGTACAGCGCTATATACACTGCCAGCGCTATATACACAAAAGTACAGCGCTATATACACTGCCAGCGCTATATACACAAAAGTACAGCGCTATATACACTGCCAGCGCTATATACACAAAAGTACAGCGCTATATACACTGCCAGCGCTATATACACAAAAGTACAGCGCTATATACACTGCCAGCGCTATATACACAAAAGTACAGCGCTATATACACTGCCAGCGCTATATGCACAAAAGTACAGCGCTATATACACTGCCAGCGCTATATACACAAAAGTACAGCGCTATATACACTGCCAGCGCTATATACACAAAAGTACAGCGCTATATACACTGCCAGCGCTATATACACTGCCAGCGCTATATGCACAAAAGTACAGCGCTATATACACTGCCAGCGCTATATACACAAAAGTACAGCGCTATATACACTGCCAGCGCTATATACACAAAAGTACAGCGCTATATACACTGCCAGCGCTATATACACAAAAGTACAGCGCTATATACACTGCCAGCGCTATATACACAAAAGTACAGCGCTATATACACTGCCAGCGCTATATACACAAAAGTACAGCGCTATATACACTGCCAGCGCTATATACACAAAAGTACAGCGCTATATACACTGCCAGCGCTATATACACAAAAGTACAGCGCTATATACACTGCCAGCGCTATATACACAAAAGTACAGCGCTATATACACTGCCAGCGCTATATGCACAAAAGTACAGCGCTATATACACTGCCAGCGCTATATACACAAAAGTACAGCGCTATATACACTGCCAGCGCTATATACACAAAAGTACAGCGCTATATACACTGCCAGCGCTATATACACTGCCAGCGCTATATGCACAAAAGTACAGCGCTATATACAATGCCAGCGCTTTATGCACATGAATGAATATAACCCTGTATTATAAACGCAGTATACACAATATATATCCCCTTCTCAATCGCTACCTTGTCGCGGTGAAGGGGCTTGTGTACTTCAATGAAGCTGTGAGCTATACCATGTAGAGTCACCCAAGATGGGCAGGTCATAGCAGAGAGGTCAGACAAATCGCAGTCCACTGGAATAAGCACTGGCAACCCACTTCAGCATCTTTGCCAATATAATCTTATGGATAAGCACGACCAGACACAATATGCGCCTAGCATGCTGCATCCATAGGGTCTGTTGTATCCCACTCTCTGTGACTGTATGGACCACCGCACGCCAGGCACATCTGTCGTTATGTCGCTGGTCGTGCCCATACATAAGGTTTCCTTGGCAAAGATACTGCAGTGAGTTGCAATTAATTCTCCAGTGGACTGTGATTTGTCTGACCTCTGCTATGACTTGCTCATCTTGGATGACACTACATGGTAAAGTTTACAGCTTCTTTGAGATATACATTCACCATGATAGGGTCCGGAAGAGACAGAGCTAGGTGTGTGTGTGTGAATAGTTATATGTATGTATGTATAATCACTTCTCATAATGACTCTGTATATAGTGCTATATCCATATACATACAGCAGTATACACACTGCTGACTCTGTACGTGGTTGTACACCCTATATCTGGGAGGTACAGATAACGGAGGCTGTGCGTGAGCAGATAAGAGAGCGCGCGTGCACAAGTTTCAATGTCTAACAATATATATACATTTGGGTTATTTTTGTCCACCCCTAGTGCTCATTTTCTTGAATGTAATTTATTGGTGGAAAAAGGCAATATATAAAACGTGCTCTCTTTTTAAATGCATGACAGAAAGTTTTGGACGACACTGGCCCTTTAATGTGCAAGTCATGGGCAAGAATAAATTCGACACATGTCTCAATGTTTCCAAATAAAATATTAAATTACATGTGTACAATATACATTATATTTTTGTGATTTATTTATTTATTTTTTAATCTGTTTTATTTCTATTTTTTTTATTTTTTTGAAAAAAGAAAATGATCATTTACATGGCCTATATAACAATAAATATGAATTAATAAAATATGAATAAATGTAACAATAATATTAAAAATAATATATAACTAATGTAAAAAATATATAACTATCAGAATAAATAAGAATAAAAGCAGCTTTTGTGGTGTCTGTTTAGATTTTGGGAATTTATGGTACTGCAAACCAATACCCTGCAATTACCCCACCATTGTATTGGGATTTTATTTGTCCCCTGGAATATTCTCTAATTCAACAATAAATTCAATACATTGACTGTGAGGATGCTGCCACCTGCTGTTCAGTCAGTGGTAAGACAGCCTGGTCTCAGTTGCACCGTAATAAGGTGTTGGCATCTGCACTGTCAGTGAGACGTATTACTGGTATATGTAACATTAATATATTCAGCAGGCCCTTCTGTCGCTCACACCTTATATTCAGCAGGCCCTTCTGTCGCACAGACCTGCACACAGTCTGTGAATGGTTCGATTGTTCGTTAAAGCGACAAAGTAAAGGTGTATTGCACAAAAAGAAAATTTACAGTATGAGGGTTTGTGGTGTTCAGCCATGTCTGACTCCCTGTGACCTCATGGACTGCAACACACCATGTTGATCCACTTGGTTTTCATTGCAGAGATACTGGAGTGGGTTGCCAGTTCTTTCTCCAGTGGGCCACAGCATACAGCTCCTGGATGGGAGACCACCTAGGAATACCAAGTACTGATCAGGTGCAACCATGCCTGGGTTTGATTCCAGTCAGGGAACCAAGAGGTTACACTACCCTGAAGCCATGCAGGGTTGGGTCTGTCAATACTTGGATGGGAGACCACTTAGGAATACCAGGAGCTGTGGCCCACTGGAGAAGGAACTGGCAATCCACTCCAATATCTCTTCCATGAATACCAAGTGGATCAGCATTGGTGTGTTACGGTCCATGAGGTCACGGAGAGTCGAACATGTCTGAACGACGCAAACACACAGATCCACGATAAAGAGCCGTCTGTGTAATTGAGCGGAAAATACTGCTCTGAATGTATTTGGGGGCTTGTCTCTTTCAGCCAATAAACCCCAATATAGACATAATATTGCCAATGAGATCTAGACTCCTGCATACTCTCTGCAGAGGAATTTCCTTTTAGTCTCTATTAAATTTAAACCAGTTTTACGAATATATTTGTCATTATAAATAAGCCTTTATAGTGTTTAAATGCATTTCATGTCCCTTTAATGTCAAATTCTACCTAAACTAAAACCATTCTTATTGAAGTTTAACTTGCTATGAAACCTGCCTATTTGCAAGTAATTCTTCTCTTTTTGTGGAGAACGGAAGCAGCCATCTTTAGTTCTACTTCTATCACTAGCACTTAGACTGCTGAACTGAATGAGTCAAAAGTTCCACAGCCAATCAAGCTGCAGCGGATATTGAAGCGGAGACAGATGCATCTGAGTTTCTGTATTCTTCACAGGCTCATATCTCCCGACATACAGAGGTCTTGTAGCAATAAATGGCGGGAAAACATTTACACCTTGAGGTAAAACTTTCCATTTGAAGGGGAACTGGCACCAAAGTCATACAATATTATTCCTTCCCTGTGATTGTGAATCATTTATTTATTTATTTATATATATATATATATATATATATATATATATATATATATATATATATATATATATATATATATATATCTATCTATATATCCTGGTTGTTACCATGCTGAAATTACAGGAAGTGTGCAGCAGGTATAATGGCCGCCCCCAGCTCCTTCAAAATGGATATTGTACAAGAAATAAAAGAATGTAAGTCATTGTAAATATAAATACTATAAGATTAGCTTGCAATTGTTCACACGAAGACAAGTTAATGGACTGGTAATTGGTTCCATGACTACTTCCTGTTTGTGAGTTTGGATTGTGTATACTATTGCTAATATTGTTCTGGGACAATGCACCCTCACATAATACACCCCAGGAACTGACATATCTCCATTGGATGTGCCAGGGATGTCTTGGTGAATAATGGCAGCATTGTGTGTGTATGTATATGTGTTTATCTGTGTGTATGTGTGTGTGTATGTATATATGTATATATATATATATATATATATATATATATATATATATATATATATATATATATATAGTAAATAAATAGTACATTCGTGTTCACATTTGAATGTCTAAAGCAAGTTAAAACCCTGCTTCCAGCTCAGATTTCCGAGAAAAACAATTATTACACTGCATTCTGGGAAGCTGAGCTGGGACGTGCAAAAATGCCTCGCTCTTCAATCCATAGCCATTATCAAACAAAGCCAAGGTTGGATTAATCACAAGCTGAGTATCCTATCCATGTACATCTGTTTCAGCATGGAGCGGGATATATATATATGGATATATATATATATATATATATATATATATATATATATATATATATATATATATATATATATATATATATATATATATATATATATATATGAGAGAACAGAGAAAGAGACCAAAAAAGGAGAGAGAGTGTGTCCATTAATCCAGATGAATAATCAGCGTATTGCTTTATACCTTTTTTGCTGGACAAACATATGAGAGAGAGATATCTAGATGACCACTGTAGCTTTGGAAAAACTTCAGATATTTATTGTATTACAGATATTAAGTTTCTTACAATTTAAGAAACTTTATCAGCTTTGGGTATGAAAGCATTTTTAGGTAAAATCTTTATTTTAGTCAACACTGCATGTGCCTGAAAGATGACATGTTTGCTAGCTTGGAGACTTGTGGTTGTGTTCTAAAAACTTCTATTGTCTATTTAAGAGTGAAAGTAGGGAGGGCTTTTTGCTGATAAATGGTGGTTTCCAATAAAATGTTCCCCTATCCCCCCATTAGACTCAGTAAAAGCAGCTTGCAAGCCTTGCTTGCCATGCTCAGCACCCCATTTATGCCTTGAAAAGCTAGTATTTATTACTCATGGCTTCCATGCACTAGCAGAGTCTGCTAAAATGAAGATTTTGTTTTTCTGAAAATGCAGTAAGGGCATTGCATTTACTCTCAGTTTGTGTGAATGCTGCTTATCCGAGTCCTTGAGATGAGCTTGCCTGTCTCCTCCTCGCAGGGTTAAAGACCTTCTTGATCTCAGGCCGCAGACCCCGGGTCCCCAGCTGTAGCTGCTCTCAGAATCTGCTCCCGGTACAAGAGGGGGAAGCCAACAGCCCATCCCCAGCATCCAACTCCCAGGGAGGCCTCGGATCAGACAGCGGAAGTGACTCTCTCCTCCACTGCACACACCCCGATAAACTCAAGGTGAGTAGTAAGGAAACCATCTTCAATATTGTAGAGCAGTGGACCGACTGAACTCCGCTGCTGAACCAATTCCTTCAGAACATCAATCTCCTAGGCAAAGTGTATAAAAATGTTTTTACAATCTGCAAAAATGAAAATATATTTAGTTGTTAAAGTCAATAATATATATATATCTGCTACGTAAGCTAGGAACTGGCCCCATGATGATGAGAAGCAGTGACCTGGAAACACCTGTAGGATTCCTGGCTTGTGCACAAGTCCTCCTGGACTTTGTTTAAAGCTGTGTAATAAAGCCAGGATATGCCTAAAAGCAGCCATGTTTGAAATGGTATTGGATTAGAGTGTGAAGCCTTTGTGGGGAAATGTGCATGTCCCTGCCCAGATTCCCAAAATGCAGTGAAATAACTGAATTTCTCAGAACTCTGAGCAGGAAATAAGTCTAAATTAATTTACAGTGCCTTGCAAAAGTATCCCCCCCCCCCCCACCCCCCCCCCCCTTGGCATTTTCCGTGGCTTGTTGCCTCACAACCTGGAATAAACATAGATTGTTTGAGGATTTGCATCATTTAATTTACAGAACATGCCCACAACTTTGCTTCCCAATAAAAAAATAAAAAAAAACATCTTCAAACAACAAATAGGGCAAAATAACAGAAAAAGTCAGTGTGCATAACTATTCACCCCCCTAAAGTCAATACTTTGTAGAGCCACCTTTTGCTGCAATCACAGCTCCAAGTCGCTTTGGATAAGTCTCTATGAGCTTGCCACATCTTAAAAACTGAGATTTTTGTCTTTGCAAAACTGCTCCAGCTCCTTAAAGTTCGATGGTTTGCACTTGTGAACAGCAATCTTTAAGTCATGTTTCCCCTTAAACCACTCAAGTGTTGCGTCTTTCCCTCAACTCTGACCAGTTTCCCAGTCCTGGCTTCTTTGGGTGATGTGATGTGTTGGGTTTGCGCCAGACATAGCGTTTTCTTTGATGGCTGAAAAATTCAATTTTAATCTCATCAGACCAGAGCACCTTCCTCCATACATTTTGTGAGTCTCCCACATGCCTTTTCTCAAACTCAAAACATGCCATTTTGTTATTTGCTAAAAATTAATGGCTTTCTTTTGGCCCCTCTGCCATAAAGCCCAACTCTATGGAGCATACGGCTTATTGTCGTCCTATGTACACATACTCCAGTCTTTGCTGTGGAACTCTGCAGCTCCTCCAGGATTACCTTAGGTCTCTGTGCTGCCTCTCTGATTAATGCCCTCTCTTGCCCAGTCCGTGAGTCTTGGTTAGCAGCCGTCTCTTGGCAGGTTTGTTGTTGTACCATGTTCTTTCCATTTGGTTATGATAGATTTGATGGTGCTCCTGGAGATCATCAAAGATTTGGATTTTTTTTTATAACCAAACGCTGACTTGTACTTCTCAACAACATTGTCCCTTACTTGTTTGGAGAGTTCCTTGGTCTTCATGGCAGTGTTTGGTTAGTGGTGCCTCTTGCTTAGCATTTTCAGCCTCTGAGGCCTTTCAAAAAAGATGTGTATATGTAAAGACAAATCATGTGACACCTAGATTGCACACAGGTGGACATCATTTCACGAATGATGTGACTTCTGAAGGTAACTGGTTGCACCAGAGCTTTTTATGGGCTTCATAACAAAGGGGGTGAATACATACGCACATGCCAATTTTCTGTTTTCTATTTCTAAAAAAAAAAAAAATTGTATATATTTTTCTCATTTCACTTCACCAACTTAGACTATTTTGTTCTGATCCATCACATAGAATTCAGATTAACAAAACATTGAATTTAAGCCTGCAATGTAAATTACTTTTGCAAGGCACTGTGAACATTCAAATGTACTGTTTTTTATATATATATATATATATATATATATATATATATATATATATATATATATATATATATATATATATATATATATATGTGTGTGTGTGTATATATGTATGTATATATATATATATATATATATATATATATATATATATATAAATTAAATAAATAGTACATCTGCGTTCACACCTGAATGTCTAAAGCAAGTTAAAAAAACCTCCTTCCAGCTCAGAGTTCCGAGAAAAACAGTGATTACACTGCATTCTGGGAAGCTGAGCTGGGACATGCAAATGTGCCCACAAATGCCTCGTTCTTCAATCCATAGCCATTATAAAACATGGCTTCCTTTTAAGCTTATGCATGCTGTATTACACAGCTTTTATCCAAAGCCAAGGTTCGATTAAACACAAGCTGAGTATCCTATCCATGTACAGCTGTTAAATATGTAATACACACGGTCAAGTCACATTATTATGACTGACAGCAGCTAGACAGCGTGGTAATGAGTCAATAAGATGCTGTTAAGTTGGCAACGGTATCTGGAGCCATGCAGACTGCAGTGCATCCGACAGCTGCTGAAGAGTGCGTGGTGGAGGATACATATGGCGAACATGGCAATTTGAGGTGGTCACACAGGTGCCAGATGAGATTCAAGTCCAGAAAATTTGGAGGCCAGGGAAGTACGTAGAAGTCTTCATTGTGCTCCTCCAATCACTCCTGGACAATTTTGGCCGTTGTCCTGCTGGAAGACCCTATCTGCTCCAGGGAAGACAGTCAACATGTATGGGTTTACTTGATCTGCAAGTATGGATAGATAATCCAATCGGTTGGGAGTGCCTTCCAGAGATATGAGTAGACCCAGACAATGCCAAGAAAACACTTCCCAGACCATAACGCTGCCGCCACCAGCTTGTGTTCTTCCAACAATGGTTGCAGAGTGTTTGTTCTCAGAGGTTTCGCTCCTGACATGCCAACATTCGTTCAGTTGATGGAGCAGAAAATGTGACTTATTGGAGAAGGCAACCCTTTGAAAGAGATCCATTTTTGGCAATTTCTAACGATGAACACTGATCAGCACGAGTGTAGTGATCAGACGTTTGCTTCAGAGCCCCATACACAACAGGATTCGCTGTACTGTCATTGTAGACAACGTCTGGCAGCCCCCTCTCCACTGTAGCAGGTTGGTTGGCCTTCACACACATTAGCAGAGACCTTCACCTCTGAAATCAATGGCATGTGGTGCCTCGCAGTTTGATGCTTTTTATTCTCAATAGTGCAGTTTATCCAGTCACAGTACACTTTAACCACAGCAGCACGCAAACCTTTCACAAACGGCGCTGTTTCAGAAATACACCCACCCTTGGTCTGCAAGCCAATGACCATCTCTTTTTCAAAGTCGGATAAATCACACATTTTACCCATGACCGCAATGGTTGTTACGTTTGCAGAATGCCTACACCTCACCTTTTATATACCCACCAAGCCTCGGCACGTACTGTATTTCACTGCTGACTTTCATTTAAGGCCTCCATTTTATTGGCGTAGTAGATAAACACACTGCTATGGTAGTTCCTTGCACAGCCGAATTACGTAGAATAACTAATAAATTAAAATCTATGTTTTTTTTTTTTTTATAGGTTTACTGTAAATATGGGACTTCAGTGGGCTTATAATTAAGCGGCTCTCTGAAGGTTAATGAGAGCGATGCTCTGCATACCTATCTCCACACGGGGTTAATGACTCATTTCTGCAGAGGCTGTACTCATGAAGGCTCCCCTGCCACCCTTTCTCCTTATTAGCTGCCATTAATGACAGCACCCCCGGGTCCCACTCCCTGTGGAGGGGCACAGAGAGCAGTTCTAATGAGCCTAACATTGAATAATAATCTATTAATGTCCCCAGGCCTCTTGCAGGCTCAGCATATAAACATACGTCACGTGCCAACAACACTAAAGAGACACGACCATCACCTAAAAGACTGCTTTTTATTTACCAAATGTAGATAAATGGAGGAATTAAAGGACCTGACTCGATAATGTGGAAGAACTTGACTTTGTGAACATTTTCTAATTTACCACATTTCAAATATATGAATACACCTTTTAATTTTTAACTATTTAATGCCATTGTGTTGTAAATAACCACATAGATCATATAGTTTAAATATACTATTTTGAAGTATTACACTTGAAGAAATGCTAAATGTTTTTAGAATTGAAAATATAATATTAGTCTGTAATATATTACTTTTTATATGTAGGTCATAAATAATATAATACACTGATAGAGACTAGTTGTGTTAATTTGTATATTACATTATAATAAACTTGAGGAAAAAACACTGGATATTTATTGGCAAAAATCTGCATTCAAATATATATCCATGATATTACACCCATGATATTACATTAGACCCCCTATGATGTCACTTAAAGGGACATAGAATGTTTATGGGTTTCACTAGGAATATAATATACGGTACCTATGTATCTATTTACTTTTATGCCCTTTATTTTAAGAAATTCTTATAAGTCGCGTTTTTCACTGCCTAAAATGAAACCATTTGTACCTGTTTGGGCCTGCCCCCTGTACACACACTCAATCCTAGTAAAACCCAGAAACCTTCCATGTCCATTTAATGCACTTATATTTGTACACTTCTTAAATTGCTAACTTTGGAGGTTTACTAATTTCTAAATGAAGCTGATTATATATATATATATATATATATATATATATATATATATATATATATATATATATATATATATATATAGTATCTAATATCTAGTTGATATGATCAGTATGTCATGGATGATGTCATTTTTCTTATATTTGATGTTGTAGCCAATGTCAGTATTTATATTTTATATGATGTCATGAATGATGTCACTTATTGTCATGGATGATGTCGTGAATGATCTAATCAGAAAAAACTTTGCAGAGGGATGGAAGTTAAGGCTGTAAATGGATACGAATGAGCGTGTGCAGACTGGGAAGTTTAGCTAGACGGATTAGTCTAAATACTCCTTGACATCTGCACACGTTTAATCTGATTCATTTCATATGGCTTTAGACTGAAAACAATAAGCTAGATCCCCTGGGACCATTTAGAATTGTATGGCAATAATTTCCTTGCCCATTTGATGACCTTTAGTTCACCACATCCTGTTCCTTTCAGGGTTGTCCTTCCTGTTCGGACACCTTGACACGTGATGGAGTGGAGGAGGGAGCATCTGCAGCAAACGGGGGTCAAGAGGATGGAAAAGCGGGAGCAAGCCGGGTAGGAAAATGGAAATGGGATATCTAGTCATGAAGGAGAGATTTAAGAGGCTATATTTATAGGGACTTTTGTCTGGATCAGTGGTTCTTAACCTTTTTGATCTGGGAACCGGTTGGTTACCTTACAGTGATCATGGGGACCAGATTAGAGATCCAGAAACATTTTAACAAGGTGATACTACAGTATATGTGGCACACTATAATTAATTATTATTAATTATAATTTGTTTAAAACGGTTTTGGATAAAAAAAAAATTAACTGCAGATAAGGTAATCAATAAATTTACCAGGACTAATTATAGAGGTTTGTTTAAAGCGTTGGACTGTCCTGATACATAGTTTTTTTGTCCCAGAGACTGTCATTGGTCCTAGGACCCTCTGTTGATGACCACTGGTCTAGATCAACCATAGTAGGAGAGGATTAGGAAAGAGACATTAGAATGGATAGATTATGAGAAGGCAGAGAAGTGAATTTGAGGGAAGAGTGAAAAACCAGAGAGAAATTAGTATGAAGTAGAGAGAGGTATAGGAAATAAAGTGAGGGAGAGGGATGGCGAGGGAGGGAAGCATGAGAGGAGGGCTAGGGGACTAACGAGAGAAAGGAGAGCTAGGGGACTGAGAAGAGACCGAGGGGACTCACGAGAGGAAGGACTGGCAAGAGCGAGAGGAGGGTTATGGGACTGGCAAGAGGGAGGAGTATTAGATTAGATAGGTAGAAATCTAAAGAGAATGGATTTGGAAAGGGGAAGACATTTAAGAAAGAATGGTAGATGATTTTTTGTAGAAGATATGATCACCATAGTGGTCATCTTGACTACCTACAAATATTTTTTGGTTATTTATTATTGACCTCTAGGGACACCTACATATATATAGAGAAATTCGAGGGAGGCCCCATATTATTTTGCAATGTGACTGTCCAATCCCTAGCTACATCATCTCACTAAAGCTACAATAGGTTTCTAGATTGTTACTATATAAACAAATGAAACCCTGTTTCGTGACCACTACAATTACTTTTTAAGATTTATATAGAGCACTATAAAAATTATTATGGCATATTTTTACCTTTTTCCTCTAAAAACTAAACCTATCTTTTTTTCATGACTTGATAATTAAAAAAAAAAACGAGTGAGAGATTCAAAAGGAGAGAGAGAAACAACTGGTGTATGGAGATGAATCATGCCAATCTCTGTTTCCTCATTCTGTTTTCTGTTAATGTCACAGCCATCTGCCATTGGTCACCTGAAGGCACAGAATGGGCTGCTGAGCCCGCCTCAGGAGGAGACGCTGACCAATAGCCAGGCCTCACTTTACGAGATGCTACAGGAGAAGGGGCGCTGGTGTGGGGTCAGCATGGACCAGTCCGCTCTCCTCCCTTTCCGCTACAAGAACATCAGAGAGAAAACAGACGCTCATTTTGTAGAGGTCATCAAAGAAGACAGGTGAGTAGAGGAATGATATTCGAGAATGGTGGTGGTGGGGGGGGTGGTGAGATCAGGTGAGTGTTTGGTGAAGGGAAGCAGTAAGGGAGAGTGTTAAGTCTCTCCCGACAATCGTCTCAGCGGTTACTCTTTCTTTCTACAGCCTGATGAAAGATTACTTCTTCAAGCCACCAATTAACCGTCTCAGCCTGAATTTCTTGGACAAAGAGCTGGAGACTTCGTACCGGGCCAGCTACCATGAAGAGGTATTAGATATGCACATAGACAATTCCCTTATAAATCTTCAATTCATAACCTCTTGTTCTTTAATTATTTTTTTTCTGGAAAATATCATATATGGATATGCAGGTGGGGAGGTTGTGAATTGAAGTGAGAAGTCATCCAACAAGTGACACCGGAGCATGTGAGGAATACAGGAGTCCTCTTAGTAATTCAAGTGAGAAGCCGTTACTCCCTTTGCAAGTGTTAGTAGCTCACTAGTAATTCCTGAGCACTTACTTGCCTCTGGTTACTTACTCTAATCCTTGTGTTGGTTACTAATTTGTGAGTAACTTGTTTCTTACTTTATTTTGAATTCCTACTCTCCATGTTTTCTCAGTGAGTACACTTCCTCCTTCCTTTTTTCTCAGGTTCTCCGTGTTGCTCCTGTGAAGACCTTTGCCAGTGCAACGTTCAGTTCACTTCTAGATGTCAGCCTTGGTTTCTTTATTTTCCTGCTCCTCTCTATCACCTGTTTCCTGAAGCCGGGGGCAGTGCCTGTGTACCCCCCTACACCAGCCCTGGTAGTGCTGATTGTATGTTGCATTCTGGGTCTCCTCTCTGTGCTGATATCTGTCAGGTGAGTACTTCTTATAGCCCATGTCCAGGGAGGTTGTAACACTTGATATTCTAGCACAATCCACTTCATGCTTTGTGCTCCAGATTCTCATCTGGTTCTCCGTTTCTTACACCTCACTCTGATCTCCCACCGTTTCATCTTCCCTTTTTCTCTCTCCTCCCCCTGCTCCAATCTCTTTTGCTGTTAATTTTCTTTTTCCTGTTCCTTTCTATTTGCTTATTATTGTTATTATCCTTTATTTGTAAAATGCCACCATATTCTGTAGTACCATACAGGGGTTAAGCACAATGCAAAAAAACAATATTAACACATGGCAAAAGGAGGGAGGGCCCTGTCTGAGCTTTATATTAAACATACATAGTGCTTGTTCTCAGAGCCCCTTACAATAATGAAATCCTTCAAACTTACAGTCTAAAGGGTTTGGATATGATACAGGAGGGTAATAGGTACAAGGTGGCAGTGTGTAAGGCAATAGGCAGAAACAAGTGGAGGTGGCTGTGTGTTGCACTGTACATTGCGAGTGACATAAGGCTGTAGAGTATGCACTTGTGCATATTATGGCTAAAGGTGATAAGCTTCTTTAAACAGATGCGTTTAGTGAATTTTGAAGGTTTTGAGTCAGGAAGATAGTTTGGCGGAGCGAGGCAAGGCGTTCCATAGAGTAGGGGCATCACAAGAAAAGTCCTGAAAACGGAGTGAGAGGAGGAAAGAAGTAAGACATTAGCTGAGCGACGAGGGTGATTGTGGGAGTATTGTGAGAGGAGAGCAGAGATATAAGGGGGTGCACTGTTGTTGGGAACTTTATACGTTAAGGTCTTGATTTAAGATTTTATTCTTGGGGCTCAGGGACACCAGTGGAGTGATACTGAGGCATTCATTATAGATTGAAGTATAGACTGACGGTGATGTGGAGGCCATTAAGGAGCGAGATGCGGTAGCCGAGTTGAGAGGTGTTGAGAGAATTACATTTTAGTTGTGCAAGATAGTGACGTATTTTGAAGAGTTTTTTTTAGGTGAAAATGTCAAAATTTTGTTATTGATTGTATATGAGAAATAAGCTAGAGAGAAGAAGATCCCCCGAAACAGTGGGCCTTGGAGGTGGGAAAGATGATGGCATTATCAACAGTGAGAGATTGAGGAGTGGAAGCTGGGAAGATTAGGAGCTCAGTCTTTGATGTTTTGCTCTGGCCCTTTATCTACCTTTCTCCAAATCTCTCTGTGTCTCTTCCCTCCCTCTTTGCACTTTTTCCCTCCTATATTTCTCTTCTATATCATTTTTTCTTTCTTTCTCTCTGTTCATCCAATGTATCTCTATGTTCATCCCCATTTCTCTTTCTATTCCCAGCTTTCTTTCTCTTTTTCCCGATTCTCTCATCGCCTTTTTTCCTTTGCCCCTCTCTTCTCTCTCCTTTCTCTCCTCACCCTCTCTTTGCATTTGTTTGCTCCCTCTCTCTTACCTCACTCCTCCCCCATTCTCTATTTGCCACCAATTTCTCTTCTCACTTTCAGTTCTTTGGTTCACCCTTTTTATCTTCCTTTTTACCCCTTCCCCCTCCTTTTTTTCTTGTCCTCCTTAACTTTCTCTGTTCCCCTGTTCCTCATATCACCATTCTCCTCCCTCTCACTTTCTCTCTCCTCCTCAGGATGGCGCTGTACTTGGCCAACACAATGCTCTGTACCAGGCGTTTCCTAGAGATGATTTCGGGCTGGCTGCCTCGTCACTTCATTGGGACCGTCCTCGTTAGCCTCCCTGTGGTGGTCGTCTTCTCGTACCTCACCTCCGAATTCTTTACCAACATACACGTACGTCCGAGCTCCTCACCTATCACTGTCGATTCATTTCTTGTTCTTTTTACTTAATTTTTTTTCTTCGCTTATTATTAAATTCTTCCATTACAAATCAAAACCCATTGACCCATAAATCCTTCTATCATACAATTTATAAGAGGACGGAAAAATAATTGTAGACGTGCTTTAATTTATTTTATTACTATTTTTTTCATCCAAATGAATAGGTAAAGATTTAAATACTAACTCTAGCCCAATATGTATGCTCTATGTAACATTTTCTGGAACCACCCACTTTCTTCCTGTTTTCTCTCAGGTAGAGTGCCATGTTTCAAAGCTATAATCTATGAGAATACAATTTTAAATTAATCATCATTTATATACAACAAAACAAATATATTTTAGGACCTTTTTTTTTACAATACATGACTGGCAATTTGAGTTCCTTGTCTCTAGCATTATTACATGGATGTTCAAACTAGCAGTAAGTCTAGCGTGAAAATCAGAAAACCATTTAATAGGCCTCTAGAACAATAGGGCCATTATTGGAAGTTATATATATTGCTGACATCCAGCCAGACCGAGCCAATTAGAACTAGATGCGTGTAATTAGTTTATATGTACCTTGCTAAAGCAAATGTTTGCGCAATTCATTTTATTACTTTTTTCTTATGTAATTGCTCACTTTGGCCCTCATTAAATTGCAATTTGGCCAATTGAATAGGGCTCTAAATAAGCACATAACATATTTTTCTAAATAATTTTTTAGTTCGTAAACATCTATCCAAAAGCAAGGTTTTCACTAACTAAAAACTTCTTTAAAAAAATATGCTGTCGCTATGGCCCTATCGCAATTGAATGTTGGCTTCAAAAAAATTCTCATGAACTGTTTTAAAGGAGACGTTTCATCTAAATAATGGCTGTTCTTATAGGAAGGTGCACATTTTATAAACGTTAATATATATGTACACCTTTTAGCATCTTTGTATGTTAAATGCTGTGAGCCGTGGAAGAACGACAAAAAATGTATATAATTAGCATTATTTATAATAAATTTGCACTTGGAACACAATTATGGAACACAATTATCTCATGAAAATTTATGGTTCTTAACTTTACATAGATTGTTAATCTTGTTTAGCTGTTGTTTTTAATAAAAAAGAGTTGTATGTGGAACAGGATATGTGGTCCAGAATACTTCATGGACTGTTCTGCTGCGCAAAAGCTTTTATTATTGAATCATTTTAAAGGGACAGAGTAGGCCCACATTGTCTCTTGTATTTTTAAAGTAGTGTCATATTTATAGTGGAATATTTCGAAAAAATTGACTTGATAATGTTGTGATTTTTTTAAACAGTTTCAAATAAATAATAAATTAATAATAATTAAAATTTCAGCTATTGGTTTCTTTACTGATGAAAGACAGTTTGTTCTTAAAAGGATTAGAAAGCTGGCCTTTAATTTATTACTTATATATTCAATTTTGCTTTAATGGAGGGAAACATGTTACTGTTGTTTCTTTAATATTTCTTTCATAATAAAATCAAAATTTGTAATTGCAATAAGATGACGTTTTTAAATGTATGACCATTTATTTTGTGTGTGTTTGTCCTTTTAAGGAGCCAGTGTAGTTAAAGAAAAAAGGCACTTAGTTTGGTACATACTCCACAAACGGCATTAATAGACATGTAAACTATGGAGATGGGTTACCTCCAGTGGTTAGGATTCTGTGCTTTCAACACTGTGACTTGGGTTGGTTCGATTCCAAGTCAGGGAACCAAGCTCACACCACCGTGAAGCCAAGCAGGGTTTGGCCTGGTCAGTACTTGGATGGGAGACAACCTAGAAATACCAGGAGCTGTAGAAGGAAATGGCAACCCACTTCAGTATCTCTGCCATGATTACCAAGTGGACCAGCATGACCATGGACATAAGGATGTCCTAGTGTGTTACAGTCTATTAAGTCACATAGAGTCGGAAACAACTGAACAATGCAAAAAAAACTATGGAGATAAAAAAATATAGAATTTTTGAAAATTGTTAAAGAGTACTGGAACTTATTTTATTTTTATTACATCACTTCCTGAGAGATGGATCATGAGGGTTTGTTTCAGTTGAGAGAGGGGTAAGGGACTAGAAAAGAGGGATAATTCAGGAGGTTTTGTTCGATAATTAGATATGATTGAAATTGAC
>CM050172.1:39608149-39768149 GCA_027410445.1 Discoglossus pictus | reverse complement strand
TGTATGTGTATGTATATATACATAAATATTTAATTATAATATATGATCATACATACATTTACATACAGTGAATATGTATATGTCTTTCTGAATGTATACATATGTATTTTCACACACTAGCGGGCTATATTTGCCCTTGGGGTACTCTTTTTGGATGTTGGAGAGGTTACATATTCTTTCCTGTGACCTACCACATCCTTCATTTTCTTTCTAGTTAGACCTCAGATCTCTGCGGGAACCCCCGCGCCTCTTGCTACGCGATATATCTTGTTCTGCAGAGCATCCTGCAATGCCAAAATAAATATATTGAGTATTCAGTCCTGTTACCTGTGAATTTATATGTATGAGTGGATATGGTGTATATGTACTGTTCTATTCCTCACTTCTGTAGTGGGAAAGCTTTTAGAAGGGTTAATAAGGGATAATATACAAGAATATGTCTATTTGAACAAGATTATAAGTAGGAGTCAACATAGATTTATGAGGAATAGGTCATGTCAAACAAATCTAATTGGTTTCTATGAGGAGGTTAGTAGGAACCTGGATCAAGGCAACTCTGTGGATGTAGTCTTTTTGGATTTTGCAAAGGCTTTTGATACAGTGCCACATGGAAGACTAGTGAGCAACCTAAGGGATACAGGAATTGCAGTAAATATCTGCTCATGGATCGAGAGCTGGCTAAAAGACAGGAAGCAAATGGTTGTTGTAAATGGAACATACTCAGATTGGACTAATGTGGTGTGTGGGGTTCCTCAAGGTTCAGTGTTAGGTCCTCTGCTTTTTAACATATTTATTAATGATTTAGAAGTAGGACTGGAAAGTATTGTCTACATTCTTGCTGATTACGCAAAGTTGTGCAATGTAATTAAATCAGATAATGATGTACTTTTCCTCCAAATGGATTTGCATAAATTAGAGAAATGGGTATCTTAATGGCAGATTATATTTAATACGAATAAATGTAAAGTTATGCATTTGGGATGGTAAAAATAGCCATGCAATTTATAATCTTAATGGAACAGATTTAGGGGTATCTGATATTGAAAGAGATTTGGGAGTGTTTGTGGACAACCAGCTAGGTAACAGTTCTCAATGCCAAGCAGCAGCTGCAAAGGCAAATCAAATATTAGCATGTATTAAGAAGGGTATAGAAGCAAGGGGAGCAAATATAATTCTACCACTATACAAATCCCTAGTACACCCTCATTTGGAATATGGAGTACAGTTTTGGGCAACGCTACATAAAAAAGGACATTTTAGAGCTGGAAAAAAATACAGAGAAGGACAACAAAACTAATAAGGGGAATGGAGGGGCTAAGTTATGAAGAAAGACTAACCAAATGAGAGAAAATAAGTTTAAGAGGGGATATGATTACCTTATATAAATATATCCAGAGTCCATATAAGGCTTTGTCAAGTGAACTTTTTGTGCCAAGAGGTTTTCAGCTGACAAGAGGACATCCTTTTAGATTAGAAGTAAAATGATTCCATCTGAAAGAAAAGGTTTATTCACAGTAAGGGTGCTTTATCTGTGGAATTTACTAGGAGGTGGTGGCAGCGGATTTGATAGATAATTTTAAAAAGGGATTGGATACATTTTTGAACGAAATTGGCATTCAGGGTTATCCTGGATAATTAGAGAGAGAGTATTGATCCAGGGAGGAAACTGATCGCCAGTATCTTGGGTCAGGAAGGATTTTTTTTGTCATTTTTAGGACAACTGCCAAAGTTTCATTTCTTTTTTTCTTATGTTTTTTACTTCCTCTGGATCAATTAACAATTAATTAACAGTTAATCTGCATATTGCAGATCAGAGATCTAAAAAGGATGAACATGATGGACTAAAAGTATTTGTTCAACCTCAATTAGTATGTAAATATGTAACAGGTGCCTCCCACCACCTAATCCTGCATAGGACCCAGACCTCTTACTTTCTAAGACACGAACATCAGGACCCAGACCTCTTACTTTCTAAGACACATAGATCAGGACATTCTGTACCTCTTACTTACTAAGACACGAACATCAGGACACTTTTTCTAACACACAGGTTTTTGAACCTGATTGTTCTTAATACACTTTAGACCTGTTTCTCAGTCAAAATCGCCACATTTCCCTTAATTACCTGATCAGGGTGGAAACAAAAATTCAGCTCAAGGCTGATATCCTAATCTTTGAAGATACATTTGATATTGAATTTTGCTACTATAAATGATTAATTAGGAATTTCATAAATGGTCAATGCATAATTAAAATTACTAGCTACTCTTGCTAGGGCTATACTGTGTCCTGAGTCTCGTTTTGTTGTCTGAAGACAATGTACCCAATGCTTCAGGGCTTATTCGTAATTAATGCCAATGATCTCAAAATATTAAAATCTCTTTTGGGGGTATATCGCAAAGGCTGACAGCTCAAATTTATCTTGTTCTATATTTCACTTGCACACAGGTAATAAATATATCAACACTAATAGCAAGAATCTTATTGGTTGATTATTGCATTTACTTACAGAAAACTTACATTAACGTTTGTACTTTTGCATGTAAGCCTATTTGACACACCCATCAAACATGGGTATAACTAATGCAATGATTGTTCATAATTACTTAGAATCTCCCAGGGGTCTGTTTGCATCGTTTTCAATGTAAAGTCATTCCTCATTGAGAAGAATGAGCATGGCGCTGCACATGCTCATTCTTCTACATATGAGGTCTATTTGGACTTGCTGGCAGCCCCTGGGGCTGTGATTCCCAACCCTCTCCACATGGACCCCTCCTGAAAGCCATGATTTAGGTTTGACACTGTGTGAAAACTGGGCAAGCAATTTAATAATCAATGAGCCTCTGAGCCTCTAATTGACTCACCTAAATCATGGCCTGTAGTTGTGTTTTTGGAATCACTTCCATAGGGAGTAATAATTATGAGCTACCATTGCAACTGTATTTACATGTGCCTGGGTTTCAAATGTTGTGTAAGAAACAGGCAGTTATTATCAGAAAAATATATGTTATAAGTTTCTAAGTACACTAAACTTTTCTAATATATGTAGGAAAGTAAAATCCAGCTTTACACACCCAGAGGGAGCTTACATATCCAAGATCACGCACGTAAGGCAGCCGGGTACATTTGACCTTTCTGGTAGAGAGACATCCCAGCAGAGCCAGGAACCCCAGAGCTTGATACAAATGTATCAGCTGCATGAGCCGCCTCCTGATTGGCAAAAACAAATTATGAATTTTATGCTAATTTAGCCAGCGTTTCAAGGGGGTGTTAACTCTGATTTTCAACTGCCAGAAATTACAAGACCTTTTACTAATTTCAAGGTAAGTGTTTAAATGTTTGTTCTGGTATTTTTTCATTTAGATATGCCTTAAAAACTTAGATAATACAAGTTATTAAAATGATACTTGAACCTCTGCTGTGTCTCAATAGAAGAATCTGTACTATAGTAGTATCATTACTGATAGTAAGTAAAGCTATCTTACAAGACATACCTATGTGCCTTTTAAAGCTAGAAAAGTGCAGCCATTTTAATATTCTCTTTTCTTAAAAAATGTATTTTGCAAAAATTGGGTTGTCATGGTTACAGAGTACAAATGTCAAAGATGGGAACATTGAAATTACTGTGCATGAAAATAAGTGTTTCTGCTGGGTAGAAGGGTAGCTGGCAAGATTGGGTAGTTGGGGGGGGGGGGGGGATGTACACAGCTCTGGGAGTGCTGATAAGAAGCAAAAATAGAATATAGTGTTTGGTGTTTCCTCGCCCAGCTGTAAAAAAAAGGAATTAATCAACGGCTCTATTGAAATGGTAACGGCTTTTTGCTCTTTAAAATATGAGAATTTTGTGGCATTTTAAATGTAATTTATAGATAACAATAAGTTATTTCAAACAGAAGCATAATGGAAAACTGGTTGAAAGTGATAAACTCAAGACAATGGGCCCAGTGCCTGGATCTTGGAGGAAACCATGATAAGTTGGTAAAAGTTATGTGTGTGAGAGAGCCATGTGGTGTTTGTTTCAATCGTATCCAATTATCTAACAAAGTATCTGGACTTCTCACTGTTGGCTCCCCTACCCCTTCCTCCACTCCTAGCCAAAGCAATGAAAACACACCCATCATCCAGCTCTCAAGATGTGATGTAACCAACAAAACAAAATGTGTGTACTTAAAAATGGAGGATTTTTTTTATGTACATGGTTATTGTTGTCGTGTCCGACACTCGATGACCATATGGACGCATCACACCAGGCACAACTGTTTGTGTTTCTGGTTGTGTTCACCCATAAGGCTTTCATGGCAAAGATACTGGAGTGGACTGCCTGTTCCTTCTCCAGTGTACCGTGATTTGTCTGACCTGCCCATTCTACATCAGTGTTTCTCAACTCCAGTCCGCAGGGCCCACCAACGGTTCACAGTTTAGGTATATCCCTGCTTGAGCACAGGTGAGCTAATCAAAGGCTCTGTACTTCCATTATCCACCTGCAGAGTCTCTGAGTAGCCCACCTGTGCTCAAGCAGGGATATACCTAAAGTGTGAACTGTTATGTTATAGCTCACAGCTTCATTGAGGTACACAAGCTCCTTCACCACAACAAGGTAGCGATCCAGAAGAGGGTCCATGGCTTACACAGCTCCTAATGTTGTTCGTTTGGTACATACTTGACAAAGTTGGATTTCTGTCTTGCTCTACCACGATTCTTTAATACAAGTTTGGTTTGTGGGTAAATAAGTAAGGATAAGTAACCCCTTCTGGATCGCTACCTTGTCATGGTGAAGGGGCTTGTGTACATAAGTGAAGTTGTGAGTTAAACCATGTAGGGTCACCCAAGATGGGCAGGACATAGTAGAGAGGTTAGATAAATAGAGATCCACTGGAGAAGGAACTGGCATCCCACGCCAGTATCTTTGCCATGAAAGCCTTATGGATGAGCACAACCAGAAACACAGACAGATGTGCCTGGTGTGATGCGTTCATATGTTCCCCGAGCGCAATATAATATAAAGGCCCCACTAAAATATAATAAAAAAAATGATTCAAATATTAAAAGATCAGTGCTACCTTGTGAAGTTTTAGTTTTAATCCTCTACTCACCAACGCGTTTCATGTAAAAACTTCACCAGGGTAAACATATTTTTAGTGGCTCTAACCTGTTTTCTGGAGCGGGAAATCCTAGAACTCTTCAGCAGTACATGGCATATTATATCGCTCTACAGCTACCAAATATCTTGTACAGAGGTACTTTGATAACACCGTTGTTACACTGATGATTTGTAGCCAGTTATTTACTGGAACCTGTCACTTCCAATTGAATATGGGACATTCTCAGGCATACTGTAATATTCTCTTGTTCACATTCCTATTACTCTATTTTCTTCTCTCCAATCAATTCAATATGCACTGGGCATGATTTATAATCCTCATTGTCAATCTGCACTTATTGATTCAGTTTTATATCCCTTCACTAATTATTATATAGGCACATTTAAAAATGGTGGTTCTTAAATACAAATGACAGCTTGATCCAGCTACCCATACATTTCTCACCTGCTTTCCTCCTCAACTCTTTTTTTTTTTTTTTTTTCAATAATCTACTTTCAAATGTTTCCTCATCAAAGTAGTTTACAATTGTGCCCTGTAACTTCTATCCATAACAACGAAGTAATCCAATTGTTTAACCCGAATTTCATCTCTACTTTCTTGGATGACCTACTCGGCTCTTGACACGTCACTCTCGGAGATGCATAGAACTTTGAGGATGCTCAGAAGTAACGTGCGTAGGTGTGCTGATTTGTACACTACCCTCCTCAAGGAGCAGCCACCAGATATGAAGGAGCAGGTTTGAGTGAGGCATCCTGAACCAAGGAAGGAAAGTGAACATTGGAAGCAGGAATCCAAACGTCTGGGTCACAGCCATTATAGTGTATCAGGTAATGAATGCATCCCCTTCTTCCTTTGGGAAACCAATATGTTGTCAACCACATACTGGTCTTTGCATGGCCAACAACAGAAGTGGAAATTAATTTGTTCCTAAACATTTCAGTAAAGAGACAAAAAAAATGATAGTGATGTTGTTGTCTGTGACACATTCTTTAGCAACAATACCAGTGAGCCTATCTATTTTAGTTGGAAGCTGCTTGATGAAGGGATTCAGATTCCCAGACTTGGAACACATATTGGAAAAATTGGTTTGTATTTGGTTTTCCACAGGTAACATTAGATGCATGGAATAAAGCAGGTGGTAGCAAAAGGAAAGAGGTCTTTGTAAACTCTAATTGTGGTTAATGCAAATACAGCTAATGGTAGTCACTCGGCCCATTTCTCCTGGTACTGTTGGATGTAGTTACTGTGATACCATTATTCCAGGCATGATAGACTGAAGAGAAGTCCAGGTGTATGCCCAGCCTGCGAGAGAAGGCTTTCTAGAAGCGAGACATGAACTGTGAGCACCTGTGGGAAAGGATGTACAAAGGAGGGTCATGGTACCCCCATATTACTTAATGAATCACATTATTTAGTTTGGAGTGGTTAAACGTTAGCACTGTTTTGAGAACAAATCCACTACTACCCGGAGATTAGTCATAACTTTTAGATGCTGGAACATCAACTACATCTATGGACATGTTGGTCCAGGGATGTTCAGTACCAGGTAAGGCATATAAGATTTCACAAAGAGCTTAAAACCTTTGTGCAAACATGATACAGAGATACATAATCTTTAGTCTCCTTAACCACATTAGGCCATGTGTTCCTAGAAATAAATCCCAGTATCTTATAATGTCCTGGGTAACAAACTTGTTTCCAGGTAGGCCAAGTTCTTTTTTTATATTAAGTAGCTCCTTCCAAGAGATTACTTAATTCTTCAAAAGTCCACTTAATAGCTCACTGTCCATATCATCCACTTATTAATTCCCCCTCTGCTATTGTGAATATTCCTGAGAAGTAGCCACAAGGACACAGGGTGCATTTCAAGATCTTAAACTCATCCTCTGTGACTATAAGGCTTCAACTTCAATGTCTGAGACATTCACTTCTACTAAGAAAACCTTGGAATTGTTAGGGTGTATAAGCTGAGATAAAATTCCTCCTGAATTTTACCAAGCTCAGCTGATCTTGAAATGGACCTGACCATACGGAAATCTCAGGAGGAGTACCTATAACGGTTGTTAAACCAACAAATCTATGAACAGTGTGAACAGGTCTGATTTGGATACCTACAACCTTTTTTGGTTGCATTTCAAGGTCATAAGTTGTGACACAATGAAATGTACAGATTTTTGGTTGAAATAGCATTAACTTGGTTTGGTGTCTAGAAGATTCCCTAGAAACCTTTGTAACACATTGCAGACAATCAGGTCCTTAGAGTATATAAGGATATCATAAGGTACACTATGACATACTTATTTATCAAGTCGGCAAACTATTGAAATAGAGTAGGAGTGTTGCAAATGTCAACATGAGTTATACAATTTTCATAGTGACTGTCACTGGTATTGAATAAATGAAACCTGATGGTTGAATACAGCAAAAGGTTACTGAGTGATCTATTATTACATGAATAAATTGGTAGTCAAAAATAAGAAAATATTAATGAGAAGAAAAGTAAATACATGCATTTAAATGTGTTGATGAGAAAAATTAGTGAAGTGTAAATAAAACGGTGCACAGGTCTCACCATTAATTATGGTACTGTGTACTCGTGTCTCTAGATATACACCTACCTATCATCCCACATATAAACCGAATAAGTGTGAGATGAAAATGTATATATGTATAAAAAGTTAAAGTTAAATCGAGAAATGGAACATATATTATATATCGAATTAATGTTAGAAATAATGGACGGGGACCATACATTATTATAATCCATTATGTAATCCGATATACTGGAGGGCATTAATTAATTCAACTGTACTCCCAGGACAGGATCTACCGCTGGGGGCACCCAGTGGGGTGGTGAAATTTATAATATAGGGAAGTAGCTGTGAATATCCAGTAATCCAGTTGAAAAATCAGAGTACTGCAGTGAATAGTGATGCCTTTTTTATTGGACAAACGTATGTACGTTTGTCCAATAAAAAAGGTATTGCTATTCACTGCAATACTCTGATTTTATATATATATATACACACACACACATTATGGGTTAAAGCTTTCATGGGAAAGACATACATACACATTTAATCTGTTTGGGGGGTTGTTCCACCATCCCAGTTCCTATGCCCCTGCCCCTATTTCTCTTTTTTTTCTTTCAATGACCTACGTTGTGAATGGGCTCTTCTTCTTTTTGGTGGTCCAAGCTGAAGCAGTGATCATGCCTTTTGGGTCTTCAGAGATCCTGTCTGAGGGCTGTATCAGACTATCCACTTCCAAAGGCCAGATATAAACTTCAATGCAATAGTCCTCTCTGTAACAATGACTTTGTAAGGACATATAGTAAAAATATAAGTCACTTTTATATTGATCTTTAGCACATTTTAAATAATAATAATAATAATAATATATTAATATAATAATAAAGGACCATAACCAGTTACAGTTTTAATTCCATCATATATTACAACATTTGTTTTGTACCTTTTAAGTTTTGACCATTGCAGTGACCCTTTAAGCCATTACCACTTTTAAGTATTGTAGCTGTTCTTAGATTAGGGCCTTTTGACGCTTTCTGGAGAGCAACGGAGAGGTGCACACAATGAGTCCCACAATTACATTAATAAATTGTCGGCTAAGTCTTGTTGGTACGTTATGCTTCGCTTCCTACAGTCCCACTTAATCCTTTCTCCACCTCACTTACAGGCTAATTAAGTAAGATGCTTTTTATTTAGCTTTTATACTAAACTAACCACTAGGTCTTAATGGTGCTTTTATTTAGTTCCTTGTAACTCAAAAAGCTATAATGCTTCATAAATTAAATGTATATTAATTAACTGGTGCCCATTGTATGTCTCTATTGTCTCAAACCTGTTAATCACATTTTATTATCGGGGGAGAGCATACACAAACACCCACGCACATATATAAATACATATATACATACATACATACATACATACATACATACACCCACACACATATATACACACCCACACACACATAAATGGTTTTGTGAAGGATGGATACTGTACAATGGGGATTATTTACATTACAGTGTCTCATTAGTAAATATAGCTAATTGAAAAAAGATATAAGCATTAGCAGCACTATTGTTCCATTATTTTGACAGTGTATAGTGGTAAAAATTATGTTCAATCCAATATAATGAGGAACACTCCCACTAATCTAATATATTGAAAATGCAAGTAAATGGGAATTTGTCAACAAATACCAAGCAACAAATTTGGTAACAAATACCATATCCACCGCAAGTGGATTTTCCTTTGCAACTAAAGGCTGATAAACTGCAGAGCTCACCTGGGCACAATTAGTGCAAAGGCAGAAGTTAATATAACCAGAAGGGGCGAACTTGTAAGCTTGCGAACATTTCTAGTATGAAGTGCAATTCTAGTAAAAGTGTAGAAGTTTAAATAAAAGGAGGGACTTCAAAGAAAAGGGAGGGCAGATTTATAGTGCAAAGGAGGAAAACTTTATATAAATATATTATTTTATATTCTTTATTTTTCCCACTGAAATTTTGTAGACAATCATAATAATTATGCGTTCGTCCAGTGGCAACCTCATTCAGTGTATATCCTGTCATGTGTATGCAATACTGGAACAGATGATCCAGGGTCCATACCTCTGTGAGAGGTGTGAGCATGTTGCCTCTCTGGCAGCTCAAATTGGAGATCTGGAGAGGAGAACTGCAGCACTTGGTGATATTCCACTGGAAAGGGAGCACAGTTTAGCTGGGCCTAGCATGGGGGTGGAGCTGGGGCTAGTGAGGATGTCCAGGGAGGTAGCTGGGTTACAGTTAGAAGGGGAATCGGGGGAACAGGGGGAGGCAGACCAGTCCCGAGTTGACAAACACCAACAGATTTGCCAGATTGAGTTAAATTGTTGGGGATGTCCATTCAGGAATGGCAATGCCAGATAGAGCTGATCGGGGGAACAGTTCTATTTGAGAAGTGGGAGGGCAGAATAGGCAGAGCAACAGACAGGTTTTGGTGGTAGGGGACTCTATTATTAGGAAGTTAGACAGGGTCATTTGTCACCCAGATCCGAGCAATCGAACAGTTTGCTGTCTCCTGTGTGCTCGGGTTCATCATGTTGTGGATCGGGTAGACAAATTTATTGGGAAGGGCTGGATACATATTGGTACCAATGACAAAGTTAGTGGAAGAGAGTGTCCTAAAGAAGGATTTTAGTGAACTAGGTAATAAGCTGAAGGCAACGACCTCCAAGGTAGTATTTTCGGAGATACTACCAGTGCCAGCCCAGGGAGGCAGTAGGAGCTTAGGGAGGTTAATGCATGGATAAAGACGTGGTGCACTAAAGAGGGGTTTGGGTTTTTAGAGCACTGGGCTGACTTCTCACTTCGGTACAATCTCTACAGCAGGGATGGATGGCACCTTAATGAGGAGGGAGCTTTTGTGCTAGGGGATAGGATGGTAGAAAGGCTGGAGGACTTTTTAAATTAGTAGGTGTGGGGGGGGGGGGGACTAGATATAAGTAATGGGGTAGAAAGTGTAGAGGGTATAAGGGATGAATTAACAACTCATAGGGGAGGAGATGGGGGAGGGGTAGTATAGTCAATAAGGAGGCATTACTAAGTAACTCAAGTACAGTGGCAGGCACTTCATAACATAAGGTGTATGCTTGCTAATGCCAGAAGCTTGCCAGGAAAAATTGGAGAGTTAGAATTATTAGCAATTAATGAAAAATGGGATTTAATAGGCATTACCGAAACGTGGTGGGATGAATCTCATGACTGGACTGTTAATCTGGATGGTTATAACCTATTTAGGAAAGATAGAGGAAATGGTAAAAGAGGATGAGGGATTTGTTTGTATGTTAAGCCTGAATTTAAGCCTATAGTCAGAAAAGATATTTATGGTGGACCTAGTGATAAAGTTGAATGTTTGTGGGTAGAGTTAAATAGTTAAAAAGCAAATTCCAAAATAATATTAGTAAGTGTATGCTCTATAAACCCCCAAATATAGCTGATAGTGAGGAAATACAATTATTGTTACAGATTGGAAATGCAGCTAGGCATGGTCAAGTTCTAATAATGGGAGATTTTAATTACCCTGAAATAAACTGGATAAATGAGACCAGCAGTTCAGCTAAGGGGAGCAGGTTCTTGAGTACACTCAGGGATCACTATCTGGCCCAGGTTATACAAGAGCCTATTAGCCTCATTTCTATCTTGGATTTATTGAAATATTATAATATAGTATCAAAAGTTGGAATAGGGCAACCTTTGGGAAACAGTAATCACAACACAGTCTCATTTGAGATTGAATAAAAAAAAAAATTTTTTAGGGGCCAACAAAAACTCAGAAAAAGGCAGATTTTAACGGTCTAAGGGCAGCAATACAAAGTATAGACTGGGACAGAGAACTGGCAGGTAAAAACACTGAACATAAATGGACAACATTTAAATGATTACTAAATATACATACACATCGGCATATATCACTTGGGAATAAAAGTAAAAGGCGTAAATCCCATCCAATGTGGCTTAACAATGATTTAAAGATCAAGATACGGAGTAAAAAACAGGCATTTAAATTATACAAACAAGAGGGGACAGAGACGGCTTTACAGAAATACAAGAAAATCAACAAGGCTTGCAAAAAATAGAAAATGAAAAAATGATTGCAAAAGAGAGTAAGACCAACCCTAAAATATTTTTTTACTATATTAATGGGAAGAAGGCAAGGAAGGAAGCTATAGGAATATTACAATGTGACACCAGCAATCTAAAAATTAGTGACCAGGAAAAGGTAGATTAGCTAAATAGGTTATTTTCCTCGTTATACACAAGGGAGGTACCAGCGGTTGGGACTGGGCAACATAATGGGGCTACACTACCTTTGTCAAATAATTGGTTAACACAAGAAGTAATCCAAAAAAGGTTGGAAAAAATAAATGTTAATAAAGCCCCGGGTCCTGGTGGAATACATCCTCGGGTACTGAGGGAACTGGGTTCTGTAATAGCCAAACCATTATATTTAATTTTTCAAGATTTACTCAACACAGGGTCTCTATCAGATGACTGGAGAAATGCAGATGTGATACCTATATTTAAAAAGGGAGCAAGAGCAAATCTGGGGAATTATAGACCCGTGAGCCTCACTTCTGTAGTGGGAAGCTTTTAGAAGGGTTAATAAGGGATAATATACAAGAATATGAGGCATAGGTCATGTCAAACAAATCTAATTCATTTCTATGAGGAGGTTAGTAGGAACCTGGATCAAGGCAACTCAGTGGATGTAGTCTTTTTGGATTTAGCAAAGGCTTTTGATACAGTGCCACATGAGAGACTATTGTGCAAACTAAGAGATACGGAATTGCAGCAAATATCTGCTCATGGATTGAGAGCTGGCTAAAAGACAGGAAGCAAAGGGTTGTTGTAAATGTAACATACTCCGATTGGACTAATGTGGTAAGTGGGGTTCCTCAGGGTTCAGTATCAGGTCCTATATTAGCATGTATTAAGAATGTTTTAGAAGAAAGGGAAGCAAACATAATTCTGCCACTATACAAATCCCTAGTACTCCCTAATTTAGAATATGGAGTAAAATTTTGGGCATCACTTCATAACAAGGACATTTTAGAGCTGGAAAAGCTCCAGAGGAGGGCAACAAAACTAATAAGGGGAATGGAGGGGCTAAGTTATGAAGAAAGACTAACCAAATTAAACTTATTTTCTCTAGAAAAAAGGCGTCTAAGAGGAGATATGATTACCTTATATAATTACATCCAGGGTCAGTATAAAGATTTGTCAAGGGAGCTTTTTGTGCCAAGAGGTTTTCAACTGACGAGGACATCCCTTAAGGTTAGAAGTAAAAAGATTCCACCTTAAATAAAGAAAAGGGTTCTTCACAGTAAGGGTGGTTAATCTGTGGAATTCTCTACCAGAGGATGTGGTGACAGTGGATTCATTAGATAACTTTAGGATGGGACTGGATTTATTTCTAATTAAAAAAGGAATTCAGGGTTATCATGGATAATTAGAGAGACAGTATTGATCCAGGAAGAAATTCGATCGCCAGTATCTGGGTCAGGAAGGATTTTTTTTTCCCCTTTGAGATGATTGGATAAGTCTCACTTGTTTTTTTTTTCTGTTTGCCTTCCTCTGGATTAATTAATAATTACAAATAAAATAAATAATAAATAATTGATTAATAATCAACAACTAATTAAATAATATTTAATCTGCATATTGCAGATCAGAGGAGATCTTAAAAGGTTGAATTTGATGGACTGAAAGTTATTTTTCAACCTTAATTACTATGTAACTATATTATGACACATTTGGGGAGCCTCCAGGAGCTTCTGATCCTCCTGATTCCCCCCTGCCCCTCTTGATCCCTTTCCTTGCGGCGCGTGTGTGACGTTACTGGGATGCCCCGGCAGGCGAGATGCAGTTGGGGGCGTGCCGCTGATGCGTTAGGAAGCGCCAATGGCTGGGGTCAAGGGGGGAATCAGGAGGGGGAGAGGATCAAGAGGGGCAGAGAGAGAATCAGGAGTGGGCGGGAGCTTGGGGGTTGGGGACCCCTGCTCTAGTTGATAGGTTTAAAAGCTTGCCAACTTTTTCTATCCTGTGTGGTATATATGTATATAGGGACTCCACACCAAACTTGCACATTTTCATCTTGTTGTTAAGTGAATGTTAAGGAACAATAGTCTTAGAACCTGACCCTTTCCCATAGCTGCTCCCCTTCCCTTATCTCCTGGGTGTGTGAAGACAGTCCCTCTCAGCAATCATCTTCACATAGCACCCAGTCCTTCCAAACATCCACCTCCACACAGCACCCCATCTCTCTCAGCACCCACCTCACTGGTAGCTCCGCCCCTACCCAAGGTCTACCTGGTGGATTATGTTCCTCTTTGTGAATATTTTGTATTGAATAGAAGATAGAGATAGTGGGATGATTTTGACTTTAAAAATCAAGATTTATTTTTAACAAGACTATGGAATCACAGTATCTTTTGTCAATAATGAAAGAACTTAACCCTATAGTAGTCTTATGATCTATTCTAAAGTGTTTGCAATGATTAACTATATTCCTCTCTTTTCCATAAAGCTCACCACCCTCGCTCTTTCCCATTTCCACCCACCCTCCCCTTAAAATAAAAGCACAATTTTACATAATACCATTTTTAAAATCTATACTAATATACGTGACATTGATGCAATTTGAGCCGACAAAAAACTAAATAAACTAAACCATATTTTGTAAAGACAACTGGCCTCTCTAAAATACCGTATTTATCGGCATATAACACGCACCGGCGTATAACACGCACCTCATTTTAAGAAGGGAATTTCAGAAGAAAAAAAAAATCAAATAAAGAACTTTTGAAGCAAAATCCTCAACCTCAGCCCCCCTCCTCATCCTCCCTCCTCATCCTCCCTCCTCCACCCCCCCATCCTCATACACCCTCCTCCACCCCCCCATCCTCATCCTCCCTCCTCAACCCCCTCCTCCACCCCCCATACTCATCCTCCTTCCTCAACCCCCCTCCTCATCCTCAACCTCCCTCCTCATCCTCAACCTCCCTCCTCATCCTCAACCCCCCTCCTCAACCCCCCATCCTCAACCTCAACCTCCCTCCTCAACCCCCCTCCTCAACCTCAACCCCCCTCCTCAACCTAAACCCCCTCCGCATTTTAACCCCCCCTCATTCTAAACCCCCCTCCTCCTCAACCTAAACCCCCCTTAATACCTCATCGGGTCAAGGAGCAGAGC
The DNA here is from genome assembly GCA_027410445.1 of Discoglossus pictus. NCBI lineage: Eukaryota > Metazoa > Chordata > Amphibia > Anura > Alytidae > Discoglossus > Discoglossus pictus. The sequence continues at coordinate 39,753,289 of CM050172.1, read as the reverse complement.
GGAGGCCGGAGCAGAAGCAGGTAAGTGAGGGGGAGGTATTTAGGGGGGTTTAGGTTGAGGAGGGGGGTTAGAATGCGGAGGGGGTTTAGAGTGAGGAGGGAGGTTGAGGATGAGGAGGGGGGAGGGAATATCGGCGTATAACACGCACCTATCATTTGCCCCCTATTTTCAGGGAGAAAAAGTGCGTGTTATACGCCGATAAATACGGGTAGCTGGCTTTAATAACTTTAGCTTTTTCAATAAAAACAAGTTAAAAAAAATAGTATGGGAATTGGCTGTAGTGACAAAAATTGACCACAAGATGTCACTGTTTAACTAAAAACTGATACCCTTCTGAGTAAACACAAGTATCATAATATATTAAAGGGCCAATGCCGTGCAAAATTTCTATTCAGCATTTAGAAGGTAATATTTTAATATTTACAAATCTAGGGCCTCATTAAATTCTCCCTCGTAGTTCTCTCGGTCCTCGCAAAAGGCAGTTTTTTTTTTGCTGTTTGCGAGGACCAAAGCTCTCGCAGCCTGCTTTGCGAGATGACTACGAAAAATGTCAGAGAATAAGCTCAGAGAGAGCTACGGAGTCACACGCAGCCTTAAATCTACGAGTGTTTCTCGCATCTCGGAAGAATCCCTACGAGCACAAAAAGTGCTAGCAAGGGATCCTAAAGCCTCTACGTGCTGCCTCGGAGCAGCCCGAGACAGCCGTGTGATGCTCCCCCCTGCTCCCTATACACATCCCCATCGGGACCCCTGCAGCACCCCCACATTAACCCCTTGCAGCGGGGGTCCCCGATCGGCATAGATCAGGCCTCCGCTGCATTTAAAAAATTGAAATTCCCCGCACCTAAAATTAACTTCCCTCAGGACCCCTGAAGTGTACCCATAATAACTCCATGCTGCAGGGGTCCATAGGGACCCCTGCAGCCCCCCACATTAACCCCTTGCAACGGGGATCCCCGATCGGCACCAATCGTGACCCCGCTGCATTTAGATTTTTAAATTTCCCGCCTCGTGGGTTCTTAAAGGACCGTAAAGTCATGAAAGGACTCGCATTAAAAAATATTAACCCCAGGCAACTAAAATTAACCCCATAACTCAAGGGGGTCCATACAGACCCCCATAAGCACAATAATTAACCCTATAACTCACTGGGGTCAATACAGACCCCCATAAGGCCTTAATTAACCCTATAACTCATGGGGGTCAATACAGACCCCCATAAGCCAATAATTAAGACTATAACTCATGGGGGTCAATACAGACCCCCATAAGCCAATAATTAAGCCTATAACTCATGGGGGTCAATACAGACCCCCATAAGCCAATAATTAAGCCTATAACTCATGGGATTCAATACAGACCCCCATAAGCACAATAATTAACCCTATAACTCATGGGGGTCAATACAGACCCCCCAAAGGCCTTAATTAACCCTATAACTCATGGGGGTCAATACAGACCCCCATAAGGCCTTAATTAACCCTATAACTCATGGAGGTCAATACAGACCCCCATACGCCTCTAACTCTTTCAGTCCCTTAAGGGTATATTATGACCCTTATTTGGCTGTTAAAACCCTAACATTAACCACATAAGTGCCATGAAATTACACACCTGAAAAGTAAAAATAAAATACCCCCTATCTAACATACGATCTAATATACAATAAATCCTAACTATATCAAATACATCACCCTATCTATCTAATATACAATACATCCAAACTACATCCAGAAACCCTAATTCTAAGCTAAAATAAAATAATTAAAATCCTAACTACAACAGCCAATGAGAATGCCTATGAGAATGCGCAGGTGTCTTCACTCAATCTCTCCGTGGGGGTGTATCCCATTGTGATTGGCTGAAGGCATCTGCGCCTTGTGATTGGTTCAAATAAAGATTGACAGGTGCTTTAGCAATCAGGGTGGGATTTTGGTGTGTATCCCATTCTGATTGACTCACACAGTGATGACTTCTGATTGGCTGAAATTGATAGACCGCTTTTTCAGCCAATCATAAGCCGCCATTGTCAATTTCCTACTGGAAAAGGCTCTGGGAGGCTCATTAGCGTCGGGGAGGTCTGCGAGTGCAGACCTCCGTTAGTTTATTTTATTTTTATTTATTTTAGAGCTCGGATGGTTCCAGGGCCCATCCGGGGCTGAAGAGGAGAAGGCTGGGGACATCGCGGGGAGGTAAGTTGAATGTATATTTATTTGTTTATATGTTTATTTTATTTTGTGTCTGTATGTGTAGTAATGTATTGTGGTTTTTTTTAACAGGGCCACGCCGGAGAAGAAAAGAAGTACGGGACATGCTGGATAGGTGAGTAGAATATTTAGAATGTGTACAATGTTTATTTATTTTATGTTAATGTGTTGTACTCATTTTTGTTTTTTGTTTTACCCCTAGGTTGGTGATCTGAAGGGACATCTCCAAGGTAAGTTTTCTTAATTATTTTTTTTTAGCTTAGAATTAGGGTTTGTGTATGTAGTTAGGATTTTAATTATTTTATTTTAGTTTAGTATTAGGGTTTCTGGATGTAGTTAGGATTTATTGTATATTAAATAGATTGTATGTTAGATAGATAGGGGGTATTTTATTTGTATTGTATATGTCGGAGTACCCACCACTAATTGATGAGGTGCGGGAGCCTGCGAGATCCTCTCGCAGGCTGTCACTCCTCATGTACATTTTCGCAGTGTTCATACAGATGGCCCTGCTGCGTAGCTCACACGCTGCTCGTACCAGGGCTATTGTAATAGCGTCGTAACTTTTACATTCAAATAAAACAAAAAATAACCAAACCAACCCTTTAAGTAGTAAAGTATCAGTATAAGTTTTCAATTCACTATGACTTTAAAAGTTTTTTACCATCTTAGACTTAAGGTCCGCCTATTTATTCGAAACCTGTGGCACAGACTGCAGATGGTTTCCCTGTACTTGCCTATTTACTGCACAGCGGTGCTGGCAGAGGCAGGGGGAATTAACTGAATTTCCTGGTGCAGATCCCCAGCCTAAAGACAGCAGTCTTCACTGTAAGTTTTTTCCAAAATATAGATCAACGCTTATAATCAAAATAAATAGATCTTGATTCAGTTGTGTTAAAACCTGCTTTCTAAATAGCACAACTGATAACAGAATTCTGAGCTACAGGTAGACTATTGGTTTAAGACTGACCACCTTATGACACCAACAGTCAGATTTACATTGGTCCCATTAACTAGTTATAGCTGCCATTACCCCAACACAATAAATGCATATAAATGTTATAAATTAGAGGCTGTTTTCTCTATATTTAAATTGCCTATTTTTAAATCCAGCTTTTCAAAAATGTTAATTTTAAATACATGATATATAAATCCCTCCCTGTTCATGGTTGTGGGCTTATCTTTTTATTAAAACAGAGAGTTTTGTTTATTCAAATTACCCTTAGGGATTAGACTCCCTGAGGGTGATAGGGCACCCCAGACTCACTGTACCTAAGGGAGATATCAGCTGCACCTCACTGACAAGGCCCATAAAGGCTGAAACGTACGCCGGGGGTTTGCTGTTTCTCCTGTTCAGGCTAGAATTGCCTGGTATTTCTGGGCTGGATCACTCTAGTGAGTGAGATCAGACTGATATACTACAGGATATTTCTCCCTGTGAAGGGCACAAGTGAGCTAAAAGAGGTTGCTCACAGAGTGGATTATCATGGCCATAGAGCTAACCTATTAAGGTTAGTTTGTTCTCTGAGCACCTCTTTTTTGGTATTTTATCCTTTTATTAGGTGAATCCATGTCTGCTCACAGAGCTTACAATCTTATTCTGTGGCCATAGCAACTCAATTAAGTTTTCTGAATACAGACATTTACAGTAATATTAGGCTCTACTTCCAGCTCTGACGTAGCCAAATAGCTTACAATGGTTACCAGGGAGATTTACAGACAGAACACCTGAAAGGTGCAAAATGCTGGTATTTTAGCAAATAATCAATGTGTGCAAACGCATTTGGGAGCTCAGTTAAATGGTCACTGAAAGCAGGTTTATAAGCAGAAAATGAACCATGCATCAAAAAGCATTATTTCAAGTGTAGCCTAGAAGCAATTTGGAAATATACAACGTGCTAATATTCAGTGTTGCCATATTTGTCATAGACCTCTAGGATGTTTGCCACCCTTAGTAAACATTTGAAAAAAAGAAAAGTCCTTGTTGCTTGATCTTTCACTAAAAATATGAGCTAAATCCAATTATTATAAAGATATCCTTATGTCATAGATAGATAGTTTCACAACCAAAACCTCCTGCTTTCAGCTAACGGAACACCCTGGATTGTAAGGATTTGGGTCTCCCTGTACCCAGAATGCAATCAGGAACACCAGTCTTGTAAACATGGACCCAGGATTACAGGATCAGCCCAGCCAATGTCATCTGGATCTTAGTCACTTTCATTATGACCCAGCAAAGGTTCCGGATACAAAAATAATAAAGAGCCTTTCTATTTGGAGACCAGAATGAAATACGCATCTTGGTTCATGCGTATTCAGAGCACCCTTTATTGGTAAAAAAACAGCATGTTTATGTATGACCGTAACCAATCAAGTAGAGCCCAACATTGCCCAATTACAATAGTGCAGTATCTGGACCACGTGGGGTAACATTACCTAGATGAGGTCATAGTTATTCATTACCCCCCTCTAGGCCAGGAGCCTGGATGGTTAATAGATTAATCCCTTAAATAATAAAAAGCTGGCAGTAGAATATAACAAGAGTAATAGAAAGCTGGCAGGAGATAGGCACAGAGACAGACAGTCTAAACCAATATGTGTCCCTTTTAAACTAGTGACAAGTCTGGACATCACCTGATTCTGGTCTTTCACCCACAGTCTATTGAACCCAACATGTAAACCATCTTATAATAATACAGTAATTACAGTAACGACATTTCCACCATGAAAACAGTTATTTGCTCACAAAGTCCCAATGTCCAGGAAGTTGTGACAAACATTATAATAATTCCTGAGTCTATTAAGGCCACATACTCACATACTGAACAACATGTCATGGTCCTGATATAGTCGCTTGAGGAGGATGGTCCCATGGGCTAGTGGCCACAATGGTCCAGTAGTCACCAAAGTAAAAAGTCCATAACAGGTTTTGGCCCTGAAAGGCCATTTTTGGTTTCGGATCAGGGGGTTCCTCCCTAGCCCCAAAGGTGGGACATGATAGATAGATAGATAGATAGGCATACATGCTTTCTCAAAAACATGTCACAATTGTTGGCTCCCTATATTTAATGCACCCTCTGTGCACCGGCATTTGCCAAGATAACATCACCAAGTTGTTTCTTATAATGCTGGATGAGGTAGGTGAATACATATAAAGGGATCCAAGATCATTCATCCATACAAAATCTTTTCAGAATTCTAGTGTTCACTTGTGGACTTTACTTGTTAACTCACCAAACAGGTTTTTAACAGGGTTAAGGTCAGGGCATTGGGATTCTGTGGCCAGTGAACTATCTGGAAGCGTAATAGTCCTAGTGAAAGATACGGCCATGACCAAGTTTTAGTCTCCTGGCAGAGGCAGACAGATTTTGATCTAAAATCTCCTGTTTTTGAGATTCCATGATGCCAGTGTGCCCTAAAAAGATTCCCAGGGCCTTGGAAGAAAAACAGTCCCACAACATTGGCTTCTTCTCTGCATGCCTTTGATCTTTAATTCCAATATCATCTTTGGTGTTTGTTGCCAGAAAGCTCTATATTTTCTCATCTGATTCCAACCAATGTTCTGGTGAGTTTTAGCAAATTCCGGTCACTTACATTTGTGGTTTGACGATAGCAGAGGATTTCTTCTGGCAAGACTTCTGAATATATTGTTGGCATGAAGGTGGCATCTAATTTTTAGTTTTGGAAGCTTGGTGACCCCAGGATGAAATCAGCCCCTGCAATTGTCCAACTGTGAGGGGGGGGGGGGGGGGATACATTTGCGTTCCTTTCCTGGCAGGCTCATCATGGTTCCAGTTGTTGGAAAGTTTTTAAATACTAATAGCGGAGATGGCTATTTTCAGGTGTCAAGCTGTTTGAATTTTTGAAAGTCAACTAACTTTTGTTTCATTTAATTTGTGAAATCTCAGATCTTTCCCAATTTGATGGATGACTAAGATGACCTCATATTTATACCCTAGTGAAACAGGAATTCATGGATGACCGCTTAAGAGTTGCTAAAGACTCAAGTGTGCTTAATAAGGGAAATATGATTGAAAAATAATATACAGGGGTACCGATAATGTTTCTGAGAAAAATCTTGATTAAAGGATCATTGTAGTTAAGGAAAAACTTAAAATGTTAGTGAAGTATGTAACAAAGACATCTCAATTTCTTGAAAGATATGTTTGTGTATAGAAGTTTTCATCTTGTTTGGCTTCAGTAGTTCTTGCAAGACAGGAGCCTGAATGATGTAGATATCTAAAAATGCAGGCTAGTAATGCTGTTAGTCTCAATTTTTAAACATATATTGTAAAGCGGTCCTTTAAATTGAGACAGAGGTGGGCCTGTTTTCTCCCCCTCTTGTCCTGGCCTGTTAAATGATACAGTGGCAGGGAGCACTGTGATTGTATTGTGCACCCACAACCTTATGTTTTATTACCATGCTTTTGAATGTACCACTGGCTGAGCAAATATGTCACCAAATTAGGTTTAATACATTTTTTTTGTAAAATACTTATTTTTACCTATATTTTAAAGATTTAAAAATATAAATTCTTGTCTCGGCAAGATCATTCTAATAAAATAGAGCAATCAATGTTTTAAAGCAAAACGAGCCTATTTTAAAGGAAATTTAAATTATTTAAGACTCTTTTACAATGAGAACCCTGTTTTGATTCCACAACCATTCACAGTCTGCATCCTGGGATGTTGTATTTTTTATGATACTTGGCTGAAAAGTTGCTCTCATTGGAAAATAATCCTGTCAGGGAGTTGAGGAAACAAAATTATATCATAGTTCCATTTTGCAGTTTTTGCCTGAAGTTACAGAATTTTGAGTCATTTGTATTATAGTTTTTGTTTATAATAATTTTAAAGAAAATAAGCACTCATACATGATCATATATCAAATACAATAATACAAACAATACCATCAATATCGAAAATAATTAATATAAGAAGACAAAATATACATGCAAGTACATAAAAAAATTATATATATATATATATATATATATATATATATATATATATATATATATATATATATATATACTAAAAATATACATATCCATTAAATAACAGTTTTTCTATGACCATAGATTTTAATCAACATTGTTTCAATCAATTTATTAAGACCATAGTATTTCAACTTAAACATAAGCAAAGATTGGCCCTATTTAATTTAAAAATCAATTTTGATTTTATGTCCATCAGAAAACGACTTCCCTGTTTTTCAATTTTTAGAATTGTTTTTCAGAATTATTATAATTTTAATTTGACATTTTTTCTTGCTCTTTTCAAGATTTCCAAGTCTATCAAATTGTTTTTTTGTTTTTTTAGCTATAAAAATAATAGTTTACACAAATCTCCATTCCTTAAATAATTTTCCCTTCTATAACTCCAAAAAGAATAATTTAGGAACTCAAGGAGATATCTAAATCTAATTTATTTTTCAACCAGACTTAAACTTTCCTCCAGAATCTATAAATTCTGTTCCATTACCAAAAAAGATGTACCTAGTGTGGATCCCACATTTTTACATTTTATACATTTATTCTCCTTAATTCTACCTATTCTTCACAAGCGTTTAGGACGGCAATAACCCTAGTGAATTACCTTACGTTGTTGTTCATGAAAGTCAGCTGATGGAACATATTATATAACTCTGCTAATACTTTGAAAATAACCTCTTCTTTTTCAATATCTGGAAATAATTTAATCCATTTATGAGTTATCTCTATTTTAGTCTTTGAATAATAATGATCTTGAATTATCCTATATACATGGCACATTGTTTCTTATTTTTAGAATAGAATAATAAAATTGGGATTATTATTTGAAAATAAATGTACAAATGTTCTTTTTGTATGTTATATTCAGTTTGTATTATTTCTAAATTTTAGTCTAGAAGTTCTGTTCAGAAAATATTCTATGTTGTCCATTCCCCATTCTCCCTAAGGAGAAATATATTTTCTCATTTACAAAATTAAGGATTATTAATAATAAGTGAAACCACTCAATTCTAGGGATTCATCACCCCTTTTAGCGCATAACACTATTTCATCAAATATACTAATAATATAGGGCAAAATTCTAACAAAATTAAGTTATTTCTATTCTAGATCACAACGACTAAAATCATTTAAAAACAATAAAACCAAAGAAGCATGAACCCTTTGGGGGGGGAACCTCAATGGGATCCCTATAGTGTGATCTTCCTCTGTATCGAAAATTATTTTTTACTTCAAAACCTTTTCCCAACGTTAGATCTACACACTTGATCCTTCCAGTTCTAATTATCATTTTGTAGAGTTATGTTTTTATTAGTCTTGGATGATTTGGACAGTATTGCATTTCAATCCTAATGATGAGTATTATTTTTGTGTGGCATTTGGTATGTTATAATATCAGATTCAATAATCTTTATATGAAGAAATCTCCAGTTTATAATTATTGGGTAAATCTGATTGTATGTAAGAGATCTGTCACTTTTTCATTATTTTGTAATGATAAGTTCCAATCAAAGGGCCCGATTCAATTGAGCAATGGTAAGTTATTAGAGCCCGTAAGTGAGGCTTTAAGTTAATTTGCTATTCAATTGGTGTATTTTTGCGGGCTCCGGACGGTTTATGGGCTAAGGGCTTGTAAACTTTGCGATGGTTAAACCCAGAACTGACGACCTTAACCCTCATACATTTCCTTCACAATGCTTGCAGATGCAGAAGATGCCTTCATGGACCTGAATTGTACCGAAAACAAAGATTGAAAAGAAAATCCTACAAAGTAAGGCCTTAAAAAAGATAGGGACTGCAGCATCTCTTCTCAACAGAATTCCTCCGTGACCATCAATTGGTGAAATGCTCAACAGAACCCTACGTGCCCACAGAGAAGGGGATCATGGACCATGTGATGGGAGGTAGCCACCTGCATACAAAATATCACCATCTCATAACTCTTTCTTCATAACTTAGCCCCTGCATTCCCCTTATTAGTTTTGTTGCCCTTCTCTGTACGTTTTCCAGCTCTAAAATGTCCTTTTTATGTAGTGGTGCCCAAAATTGTACTCCATATTCCAACTGATGGCGTACTAGGGATTTGTATAGTGGCAGAATAATATTTGCTTCCCTTGCTTCTATACCCTTCTTAGTACATGCTAATGTTTTACTTGCCTTTGCAGGTGCTGCTTGGCATTGAGCACTGTTACCTAGGTGGTTGTCCACAAGCACTCCCAATTTCATAGTTACATAGTTACATAGTAATTAAGGTTGAAAAAAGACTTTCAGTCCATCAAGTTCAACCTGTTAAGATCTCCTCTGATCTGCAATATGCGGATTAGTTATTAATTAAATTATTGATTAAATAATTATTAATAGTATAGTATTGGAGAATGAATAAAGAGTTAGTCCATCAAGTTCAACCTTTTTAGATCTCTATTGATCTTTTTAATTTGGACTATTTATTATTATTGTTAATTGTTAATTATTGTTAATTGATCCAGAGGAAGGCAAACATAAAAAAAAAAACCCATTGAAACTTTGCCAATTGTCTCATAAGGGAAAAAAAAAGCAAAATTCCTTCCTGACCCCAGAAACTGGCGATCAAATTTCTCCCTGGATCAATATTCCTTGCTAGTTATCTAGGATAGCCTTGAATGCCCTCTTTATTCAGAAATATATCTAACCCCTTTTTGAAGTTGTCTATCGAATTCGCTGTCACCACCTCCTTTGGTAGAGAATTCCACAGTTTAACCACCCTAACTGTGAAGAACCCTTTTCTTTGTTTAAGGTGAAATCTTTTTTCCTCTAACCTCAACGGATGTCCTCTTGTCAGTTGAAAATCTCTTGCTACAAAAAGTTCACTTGACAAAGCCTTATATTGACCCTGGATGTATTTAAATAACGTAATCATATCTCCTCTTAGACGCCTTTTTTCTAGCGAAAATAAGTTTAATTTTGCTAGTCTTTCTTCATAACTTAGCCCCTCCATTCCCCTTATTAGTTTTGTAGCCCTTCTCTGTACTTTTTCCAGCTCTAAAATGTTTTTTTTGTGAGGTGGTGCCCAAAATTGTACTCCATATTCCAAATGAGGGCGTACTAGAGATTTGTATAGTGGCAGAATTATATCTTCTTCCCTGGCTTCTATACCCTTCCTAATACATGCTAATATTTTATTTGCCTTTGCAGCCGCTGCTTGGCTTTGAGCGCTGTTACCTAGGTGGTTGTCCACTAGTACTCCCAAATCCCTTTCAATATCTGATACCCCTAGATTTGCTCCATTAAGATTATAGATTGCTTGGCTATTGTTCCTTCCCAAATGCATAACCTTACATTTATTTGTATTAAATCTCATCTGCCATTTAGCCGCCCATTTCTCTAATTTATGCAAATCCTTTTGTAGGGAAAGTACATCATTATCTGATTTTTATTACCTTGCACAACTTAGTGTCATCAGCAAAAATGGAGACACTACATTCGAGTCCTACTTCAATGTCATTAATAAATATGTTAAAAAGGAGAGGACCCAATACTGAGCCCTGAGGAACCCCACTTATCACATTAGACCAATCGGAGTATGTTCCATTTACAACAACCCTTTGCTTCCTGTCTTTTAGCCAGCTCTCGATCCATGAGCAGATATTTACTGCAATTCCTGTATCCCTTAGTTTGCTCACTAGTCTTCCATGTGGCACTGTATCAAATGCCTTTGAAAAATCTAAAAAGACTACATCCACTGAGTTGCCCTGATCCAAGTTCCTACTAACCTCCTCATAAAAACTAATTAGATTGGTCTGACACGACCTTTCCTTCATAAATCCATGTTGACTGCTACCTATGATCCTGTTCAAATAGACATATTCTTGTATTCTGTCCCTTATTAACCCTTCTTAAAGCTTCCCAACTACAGAAGTGAGGCTCACTGGTCTATAATTCCCCGGATATGCTCTAGATCCCTTCTTAAATATAGGTATCACCTCTGCTTTTCTCCAGTCATCTGGTAGAGACCCTGTAGTGAGCGAGTCTTTAAAGATTAGATATAATGGTTTGGCTATTGCAGAACCCAGCTCCCTCAGTACCCTTGGATGTATTCCATCAGGACCTGGGGCTTTATTAACATTTATTTTCTCCAACCTCTTTTGTATTTCTTCCTGCGTTAACCAATTATTTAGTGAAGGTAGTGTAGCCCCATTATGTTGCAGTGTCCCAACCACTGGTACCTCCCTTGTGTAAACCGACGAAAAGAACCTATTTAGCTCATCTGCCTTTTCCTGGTCACTAATTATCAGATGGCCTGTGTCACATTGTAATGGTCCTATCGATTCCTTCCTGGCCTTCTTCCCATTAATATATTTATAAAATATTTTAGGGTTACTCTTACTTTCCATTGCAACTGACTTCTCATTTTCTATTTTAGCCAGTCTAATAGCCCTTTTGCAAGCCTTGTTGATTTCCTTATAGTCACATAAAGATGCCTCTGTTCCCTCCTGCTTGTATAATTTAAATGCATATTTCTTTTTCCTCATCATGATCTTTACGTCATTGTTAAGCCACATGGGATGTGATTTACTCCTATTTATTTTATTTCCACATGGTACATGCTGATGAGTATGTTTATTTAGTAAGGATTTGAATGTTGTCCATTTATTTTCAGTATTCTTCCCTGTAAGTTCTTTGTCCCAGTCTATATGTTGTATTGCTGCCCGTAGCCCATTAAAGTTAGCCCTTTTAAAATTTAGATTTTTTGTTGGCCCCTTACAACTCTGTTTTTTGTATTCAATCTCAAATGAGACTGTGTTGTGATCACTGTTCCCCAAGGGTTCCCCTATTTTTACATTTGATATTATATCAATATTACTTGTGATGACTAAATCCAAGATGGCCCCATTTCTAGTAGGTTCTTGTATTACCTGGGCTAGATAATGATCCCTGAGTGTACTCAAGAACCTGCTCCCCTTAGCTGAGCTGCTGGTCTCGTTTATCCAGTTTATATCAGGGTAATTAAAGTCTCCCATTATTAGAACTTGCCCATGCTTAGCTGCATTTCCAATCTGTAACAATAATTGTATTTCCTCACTTTCAGCTATATTTGGGGGTTTATAGCATACTCCCACCAATATGCATTTAGAATTAGCTCCTCCACTATTTAGCTCAACCCACAAAGATTCAATGATGCCGTTAGTGCCAGCATAAATATCTTCTCTAACTATAGGCTTAAATTCAGGCTTAACATAAAGACAGATCCCTCCTCCTCTTTTACCATTTCCCCTATCTTTCCTAAATAGGTTATAACCATCCAGATTAACAGTCCAGTCATGAGATTCATCCCACCATGTTTCCGTAATGCCTATTAAACCCCATTTTTCTTGTACTGCTAATATTTCTAGCTCATCCATTTTCCCAGGCAAACTTCTTGCGTTTGCAATCATACACTTTATGTTGCTATGGCTCTGCTGATGTGAAGTGCCTGCCACTGTATTTGAGGCCCCTATTAATATCTCCCTACTTTCTATTGTAACCCTCCCCCCTTCTCCTCCCTCATGGGTAAATAATTCATCCCTTTCCCTCTCTACCCTATTTACCCCAATACTTCTATATAGTCCCTCCCCCCCACCTACAAGTTTAAAAACTCCCCCAGCCGTTCTACCATCCTATTCCCTAGCACAAAAGCGCCCTCATCATTAAGGTGCAATCCATCCCTGCTATAGAGATTGTACCCAAGTGAGAAGTCAGCCCAGTGCTCTAAAAACCCAAAACCCTCTGCACTGCACCACTTTTTTAGCCACGCATTAACCTCCCTAAGCTCCTTCTGCCTCCCTGGGCTAGCACGTGGCACTGGTAGTATCTCAGAAAATACTACCTTGGAGGTCCTTGCTTTAAGCTTATTCCCTAATTCTCTAAAATCATTCTTTAGGACGCTCCATCTTCCACTAACTTTGTCATTGGTACCAATGTGTACCAAGACCGCCGGTTCATTACCAGCCCCTCCCAATAATTTATCCACCCGATCCACAACATGCCGAACCCGAGCACCCAGGAGACAGCAAACTGTTCGATTGCTGGGATCTGGGTGACAAATTACCCTGTCTACCTTCCTAATAATAGAGTCCCCTACCACCAAAACATGTCTGTTGCTCTGCCTATTCTGCCCTCCCTCTTCTCCAGTAGAGCTGTTCGCCCGGCTGTTAGAGGGAACAGCTCTATCTGGCATTGCCATTCCTGAATGGACATCGCCAACAGTTTCACTCAATCTGGCAAATCTGTTGTTGTTTGCCAACTCAGAACTGGCCTGCCTCCTCCTGTACCCTCTGATTCCCCTTCTAACTGTAACCCAGCTACCTCCCTGGCCATGCTCACTAGCCCCAGCTCCTCCCTCCATACTAGGCCCAGCTAAACTGTGCTCCGTGAGCACCAACTCCCTTTCCAGTGGAGCAATATCACTAAGTGCTGCAATTCTCCTCTCCAGATCTTCAATTTGAGCTTCCAAAGAGGCAACATGCTCACACCTGTCACAGAGGTATGGACCCTGGATCATCTGTTCCAGTAGTGCATACATTTGACAGGATGTACACTGAATAAGGTTGCCACTGGACTGACTCATAATTATTATTATTGTCTACGAAATTTCAGTGGGAAAAATAAAGAATATAATATATTTATATAAAGTTTTCCTCCTTTGCACTATAAATCTGCCCCCCTTTTCTTTGAAGGCCCTTCTTTTATTTAAACTCCTAGGCTTTTACTAGAATTGCACTTGATACTGAAAATGTTCGCAAGCTCACAAGTTCCCCTTCTCCGGTTTCTATAAACTTCTGCCTTCTCGTCTGGGCACAATTAGTGCACTCTGCAATTTATCAGCCTTTACTTGTAAGGTAAATCCACTTGTAAACAGGCCCCAAACCAGCTCACAAACCTTTTACACAAGTTTAACAGTCAAGCCACACCCCTCTCACCTGGGCACACTTAGTGCACTCTGCAATTTATCAGCCTTTACTTGTATGTAAATCCACTTGTAAACAGGCCCCAAACCAGCTCACAAACCTTTTATACAAGTTTAACAGTCAAGCCACACCCCTCTCACCTGGGCACAATTAGTGCACTCTGCAGTTTATTAGCCTTTACTTTTTAAGGTAAATCCACTTGTAAACCGACCCCAAACCAGCTCACAAACCTTTTATACAAGTTTAACAGTCAAGCCACACCCCTCTCACCTGGGCACAATTAGTGCACTCTGCAGTTTCTTAGCCTTTACTTTTTAAGGTAAATCCACTTGTAAACAGACCCCAAACCAGCTCCCAAACCTTTTATACAAGTTTAACAGTCAAGCCACACCCCTCTCACCTGGGCACAATTAGTGCACTCTGCAGTTTATTAGCCTTTACTTTTTAAGGTAAATCCACTTGTAAACAGACCCCAAACCAGCTCACAAACCTTTTATACAAGTTTAACAGTCAAGCCACACCCCTCTCACCTGGGCACAATTAGTGCACTCTGCAGTTTATTAGCCTTTACTTTTTAAGGTAAATCCACTTGTAAACAGACCCCAAACCAGCTCACAAACCTTTTATACAAGTTTAACAGTCAAGCCACACCCCTCTCACCTGGGCACAATTAGTGCACTCTGCAGTTTATTCGCCTTTACTTTTTAAGGTGAATCCACTTGTAAACAGCCTTTCAATATCTGATACCCCTAGATTTGCTCCATTAAGATTATAAATTGAATGGCTATTTTTCCTTCACAGATGCATAACTTTTTCATTTATTCGTATTAAATCTCATCTACCATTTAGTCGTCTATTTTTCTAATTTATGCAAACCCTTTGGAGGGAAAGTACATCATTATCTGTTTTAATTACCTTGCACAACTTAGTGTTATCAGCAAAAATGGAGACACTACTACCAATTCTACTTAAATATGTTAAAAAGGAGAGGACCTAATACTGAACCCTGAGGAACCCCACTTATCACATTAGTCCAATCGGAGTATGTTCCATTTACAACAACCCTTTGCTTCCTGTCTTTTAGCCAGTTCTAAATCCATGAGCAGATATTTACTGCAATTCCTGTATTCCTTAGTTTGCTCAATAGTCTCCCATGTGGCACTGTATCAAAAGCCTTTGCAAAATCCAAAAAGACTACATTCACTAAGTTGCCTTGATCCAAGTTCCTACTAACCTTTTCATATAAACTAATTAGGTTTGTTTGACATGACCTATCCTTCATAAATCCATGTTATCTCATACTTATAATTTTGTTTAAATAGACATGTTCTTGTATACTTTTCCTTATTAACACTTCTAAAAGCTTTCCCACTACAAAAGTGAGACTTACAGGTCTATAATTACCTGGATTTGCTCTTGCTCCCTTCTTAAATATAGATATCCCCTCTGCCTTTCTCCAGTCATCTGGTAGAGAGCCTGTGTTAACTGAATCTTAAAAAAATAGATATAATGGTTTTGCTATTATAGAGCCAAGTTCCCTCAGTACCCTTGGATGTATTCCATCAGGACCTAAAGCTTTATTAGCATTTATCTTTTCCAACCTCTTTTGGATTTCTTCCAGCGTTAACCAATTATTAGGTGAAAGTAGTGTAGCCCTGTTTTGTTGCAGTGGCCTTCTGCCTTTTCCTGGTAACTAATTGTCAGACGGCCTGTTTCACATTGTAACATAACTATAGCTTATTTCCTGGCCTTCTTCCCATTAATTTAGTCTGTTGAGAAGGCACATTTGATCAGCCCCTAAGCCCTTCTCTGCCTAGCAACAGGTGGTGGTGGTGGGGGGGAGGGGGGGCAGGGCAAAGCATCCCACCAGGAGGCAGCGGCACTGCAGTGGCAAAGGCATGGGGGGAAGAGAGGAAGGGCCGGCCTGCAGGTGAACAGGGGATGCCTCCAGGATGCCATCCTGAGCAGCACGGCAAGGTATGATTCAGTGATCAAATGATGGCTCCTCTCCTCCCGTTTACGTCTGGCAAGGCTGTGCATGACCTCGGCATGATTGGCAGAGATGCTGCCCGGGATCCCCTGGAGACACTCCATCTGCTGCCGCATGAGGGCCAGCATCTCTGGCTTGGTGTTGGGGATGGATGGCCCTGGGGCGTGACCTGGTGAGGAGGAGGAGGAGGAGGAGGAGGTGGTGGTGGTGGGCCAGTGGGGAGGATCTGGGGCCGGCTGGAGCCTGCTGCAATAAGGGCGCTGGTGGTAGTGGCAGCCAGCCAGATGCACTGCTGATGGTTGTAGGAGGTGGGTCAAGTCCAGCTGGACCCTCTGGTAGGAGGGCTATAGCGAGATGCTGAGTCTCTGGAGGAGGGGGTTAGTGGGGTCATATCCTGGCGGTGTAGCCAGTGGTCCTGTTGGTGACCCCAATTGCCAGTTGACATCATTCTCCTCCAAACCAGGGCCATCTGCTCCTCTTCTTTCCTCCTCCCCCTGCGCCAGTTCCTGCTGGTTGGGGCTTGCTCCTCGAGTTCTTGCTCCGATGGAGCCAACGCCCCCTCCTCTGGCTCACTCCTCGACTCAGACCCCCTTGATGCTGAAAGTAGGAAAGAAAGGTATATATTATTAGCATGATGAATAATACATTGCTTTGTGTTCATTCCTAACTATCTGACACCTGATCTTGAACCTGGATGATTCTCCTAATTGCAATTCAGATTAGCCATCATTTGCTAGATGTGATCTATTCTTTGGTTCTTGGTCTTGATTGTTCTTGGCTCCTAAAGCTATCTTAATTCGGCTGCGGTCTGTACCTACATACATTGCAGTGGGCACACCAATACATGCACTCTCTATTGGTTTATTACTCTTGTTGTGTCCACTAATGACAGCGATCTGTCAGCTTTGTGGGCTTTATGACTCATCAAACACTTGTTAATTCCATAGAGCTGACACTTCAGTGTCCTTGTTGGTCATCACGTATATCTGTAGTATGTGTGATGTACATGTGGTGGCATGTTGGTTTATGTGATATTCACCTGACATGGAGGCTGGGTCTTGACGGGCCACCAGGCCTGAAGCTCCAGTGGCAGGCACCTGGCTGAGAAGGCCCTTGGCCACACTCTCACTCCTCCGCCCCCTCCTCCTCCAACTTCTCCGCCCCTCCTCCTCCTCCTCTACCACTTCCACCACCTCCTCCCGCCACCTGCTCCTCTCCTCCACCACTCCCCAGGGCGACCTCTCTATCCTACTTGCCTCTTCTCATCTCCTTCTCTCTCCTCCCACCATTTAATATGTAATATTTGTAATCAATGAATAATTATAAAATTGTAATTAGATGTATAGAAATAAACAAAACCACAATATACTACTCTCACAAATAGCCTATTCTCTCACTTTTACTGAAAAACCTCCAACTCCAGGACCTGCGTGCTACTTCGGAAGAAAATACAATACTGTCAACCCATGGTCGGGTGGAACGCAACTTTATAATATTCCTCTGTCAATCATCTGTGGCTTGACCGCTTTCTATTGGCTGAGAAGCTTGTGTCGCACTACTTTATACCGGAATTAGATCGTAACAGCGAATGGCATCTCAGCCAGCCCATTAACAGTTTGCGGCCATGGGAGTGGTTTACGGGCTTGAGGCTTCGGCCCGAAACTTGAGCCCTTGCTCAATTGAATAGCTCCAGAATCGGAGACGAACAGGAGCCTGTAGCATGCCAGCAGACATACAGCCTCTATCCCGCGAGATGCCGGCTTGCAATTGAATCAAGCTCAAAAACTTTTTTCCTTTGCTTAACCATTCCATTGCCATTTTGGATAAAATTGACTAGTTGGCCCATTCTATTTTTGGTAAGTTTGAACCTCCTCTATTATTTATCTGCCACAACGTTTCCAGACTTATCCATGCTCTCTTTCTGATTCCAAATAAAGTTTCTGAACAAACTATATATTTTTTTAGTATTCTTTTTATTAATCAAAAAGGAAAGATTTTGAATCAAAAAGAGAATTCTAGGATAAATTATCATTTTAATTACACTAATTCTTCCTAAAAACAGTGAAGGAAGAATTTTCCATAACTTCAAATCTTTTTCTGTTTTATTCAAACAGTATTTATAATTAATTGAATACATTTTTGAACAGTAGGGGCCAGTTGTATCCCAAGATATCTCAGAGTCCTTTGAACTTTAAATAAGAATTTTGATATATCCTTTTCTTGATTTATAATATTTCAGATTTTTCTGTATTGATATTATATCCTGAAAATGAAGACCTTTCTTTCAAAACTGCCATTATTTTAAGTATATTATCCAAAGGCTTGTCAACAAATAGTAATAAATCATCCGCATATAGAACCATTTTCCTTTTTTTATTTCCAATTAAAAAGCCTTGTACAGTTTCCTTAATTTAAAGGCAAGAGGTTCAATCACAATGTCAAACAGACAGAAGACAGTCAATGATTAACTGTATAAATCCGGTCTGATCTTTTCCCACTTTATCATTCATGACCAATTGTAATCTGATAGCTAGCGTTTTATAAAAAATGTTGTAGCTTGAATTTAATAATGAAATTGGTCTATAGCTATCAATTTCTTCTTCTTTCATCTTTGAAAGCATTTTTATTTGTTTTAGTACACTGATTTTTATTCTGTTTTTTGCAAATGTTTTCCCTCTTAAATATCAATATGTTTCCATCAATAATATACTAGTATAACATGACTAGCGTATGGTTTACACATAAAAGAAAAGGGTAGATACAATAAATACTTCTATAGAAGATCTAAAGACCATATAACTACATGATTTCGAGGTTTATTCTTTACAACTTCAGTTGTATACGACAGGCACGTTAACAAGCCAATACAAACCCTCACTGTAAGGCTTCACTCTTATACCCATTCTCCCTCGTCATCTGCCAAAATGCACCACATTCATTTATCCAAACCTATAGTCACATCAGCTATCAGTACTATCTCCACGGTATCACACCCATTACATTTTGTTCCCCATTACAACATGATATAGTCGATCCTCAACTATACAACATCTATCATATTCGTCACATCATATATGCTATGCCACACCAGCCTTATACGCTTTTCAAATGACTAAAACTAACAGTTTGTCAATGTCATTAAGTCTCTTTTGAATTTACTCCAGTCATCTAGGCCCACCACAGCTTAACGGCACTTAACAAAGATGGTTTAAGTGTTCAGCCAATAGCGTTTGCTTGAGCACATAGCTCACTGTGTCGCTCTGTCATTATTGGACCTCATACTGTTCAATTCCATCATGGCATACATGCTAATCTGTATTTCATTTCAGAATATAATTAAAATTCGCCATTCATGGCCAACAAAATTCTCTCCAATGAGGAAAGCTTGCCATCTCAGCCTGCTCCTTCCCCTGTCCGGTCCCTAGGCTCATTCAGGAAGTAATTGACCGTGAAATTCCCTACCCTGCCACGGAAAGGAAGATGGAACTTTATCGGCTTCTACATGCCAAGTTAGCCGTCATACCATTCAAGAACCACCAACCGAATTGGCCAAATGCAAAAGTTGCTGGCCAATATAGTGGCCTCAATTAACACCCTGGACAACCGCATGCTCCGGCTTTAAAATTAGCCCAGTACTAGGGGTGAAGCACCTCATCTGGTGCCTCATCCTAACTTGGCAGTCATCAACACCCCCTACCATCATGCCAGTGCTTTTCCTTCCTACGCATCTAAGAAGGGACGTGGTTAAGATATCAACTTAGTATCACTTTTTATATTATCCCATGACATCACAGACAATAAAACCATTTCTTAGGGTGTTAGTGAAACCAAAGATCCTCAACTTCACTGCAAGCTTACAGTTCCTGAATTTAGCATGTACCAAGATGTGCTCTGTACTTTCTTCATGCAACGCAGCAAAGAGATTGATGATTACCTTAATCTTATAGTCAATCTCACCTGCAGGTACAGGGGCTTTGTATATGTCGATTACAATCGATCATTCTCTGCAAAGGCGGCTGCAGCTCTAAGCAGGTTTAATAATGTCATTATTTGGTCTTCTCTGGACCATGAGCTTTTTTGCGAACACTTCACCTGCATCAAAGCTGCAGTATGAAAACATTGTAAATTACCTCTGCATATCTCCAATTTCTATCCTAATACTCCTCCTCTCATCCACCAATCTTCCCTTCAGTATCCCTGATGGAACCTGTACCTCCTGCTCATCCCCAGGTGGATTGTTTATGTAGGCAAGTGTATTATCTTGGGGCATCGACAATTTGCAATCATTTTAAATGAAAGGGCTGCAACTTTAGCATTTGCCGCCTTTTGCATGTTTCTGCAGTGTGCCACAAGGCTCATCATAGAACCATGTGCATCATCTTGGACACTGAAAGGATGGAAGTCAGACTCCCAAATAACAAATTAAAATGACTCAAAGATTACCTCAAGTCATTCCAAACTAAGCAGCAATGTACCCTAAAGGAGCTAAAAACACTCCTTGGTTGCATCAATTTCGCTACAAAGATTCTTCCTCAAGGTCACTTCTTTACTAGCAACTTATTGACTGACTTTACTAAACCCACCAACCATTTTGCTAACATCAATCTTGGCGAATGATTTGTGGAAGACCCACACCTGTGATCCTCTTTTCTCACTCAATGGAAAGGCAGGTCATCATTCTTGTCTAGACTTGCCACCCAATCACCATTTTTTGTTGTCTTCCCATGAACAACACATTACAAGGTTATCTATGCTGCAGAGATAATCACATCACACTGCCCAACCTCGTACAGAGTTGATAGTATTCCTAAACTTGT
Organism: Discoglossus pictus; assembly: GCA_027410445.1. NCBI lineage: Eukaryota > Metazoa > Chordata > Amphibia > Anura > Alytidae > Discoglossus > Discoglossus pictus. Next base: position 39,732,358 of record CM050172.1, on the reverse strand, counting down.
CATCCGGGTACCAGTGCCTGTTGAGACTGGAATTTGGAAGTTGGAATAACTAGGCTGCCCATCTCATAATCACTGATGATGCTACTTATGAAATCATATCTAAACTCAAAACCTCTGCCCTCACAATGATGTTCTTCCTAAAAGAACCGTCTGATCACCATTTCATCATATTTATTCAGTTCCTCAGTCTGACACCTTCTATCTTAAGGATTACTCATAGATTACTACAGGATTTACTATCTGTCATGAACTACTAGTACTCCCATTAACTCTAGTCTAGAACCATTTCTAGACTAAGCCGCCAGTCTATGGAAGAAGGTCTAGCGAACAACACAAAATAGACATATACCAGGGTCATATACATAGGTCAGTTGTGGGTTAACTTTTGAGTACATTTCTGAGTTCAGGGAACAACTCCTATCAATCATTGTCCTCACTGTGTGGCTATGCTGCTGTCTGCTAATCATGAAACAGCCAGTAGGCAGGACAGACTCTGTTTGTAAACAGACTTAAATCTTTACATTTTTTAATAGTCGTATACTCTTTCACAACTTGAAAAGCACTTACGATGTGGTAAATGGCCCTTTAAGAAATCATTTGTCCTCTCTATCAAAACCTAAAAGATTACTAATGGATAATGATATCTGAAGCAAACTATTCTCTTTATTCCTAACAATCCATTTGGGCACAATACCTCATTATACATCTTTGTTAAATTGGCCTTCCATGGTTTTCTTTTTCCATCTCTGTCTAATATTCGGTACCACTCTCAAAGCGATTTTTTCTTTAAACAGGATCACTGGATACCTACTTTACATTCTACAAAAACGTATCGCTGCCCAGTCCGGCTCCCCTTTTGTACGAATCATGATCAATGGTGCCCAGTTGCTACTCTACAAACACTCTATAAATTTGAGGAAATAGCAGGGCTAAAAGTGAATGACAGATAATGAAAGGTGCTAAATATTAACACCCTGCAGCCTACAATATAGAAAGCCAAGCAATTGTAATTGCAATGGCATAACAATCTTAAAATCTAGGGTTCAAAATAACAAAAAACGCAAAAATGTGTATAAGTATACCATCCTAACCTACTTTAATATGTGGGTAGGACCTCCAATACCTTTACAAATACAGTATGTGCTTTGTGGGAGATCTGAATTTGTATTTATTGGAAAACTTGAAGAGTAGGACAAAATTATTTTGGACTAAAATAGTTATGCTTGTTAGGATTTGTTCATTATCCACATTATCGTTTGGTGCAGGGCACCACATCCTCACATACATTATGCCAACATAGGCCTCTATGCTAACCCCCTACATCGCCAACATAGGCCTCTATGCTAATCCCCTACATCGCCAACATAGGCCTCTATGCTAACCCCCTACATGCCATATTTAAGAGCAAAGTAAATCTCATTAGCTTTGTTAATCACCCATCCCAGAAACATTGTGAGAGAACTGCTATGAGTGACTGTGGCGAGGCAGAGACAAAAATTACTGCAACTTTTCCACTCATCTTTGCACTGACAAAAGCCTTCGTTTAGACTTTTACACCAAAACCCTACACTAATAAGACTTTACAGATCACCCACAAAATAGGGCCGAGCCGTAACTACAAAAAGTGAAGAAAACACTACTTGGTAGTGCTACCAAACACTGCTCGAAATTGGTTTAAAAACCATTGCGGAGTGATGCAGCATCCTTTAAAGAGGTAGTATAGCATCAAAAAACAAAAGAAAATTATGAATGTTCATCATTATGTCTCTCATGAATACTAAGATCTGAGTTACAGCCTTACCAGTCTTCAATGGTACATTGTTACCTAATTTGTGTGACTGGGGGGGCTCCTCTAGCGGGGCCCAGTGTTGTGGTACATTTTTTTTGCATTTCATTGTTTTCTATAGTGTAGGGTCCCCTAGGGAACCTGGCTCATACAGTGCCTTGCAAAAGTATCCCCTCCCCCCCCGAGCATTTTTCATGTTTTGTTGCCTCACAACCTGGAATTAACATGGATTGTTTGAGGATTTGCATCATTTAATCTACAGAACATGACCACAACTTTTTTTATTTTTTTATTGTGAAGCAAACAACAAATAGGACAAAAAAACACAAAGTCAATGTGCATAACTATTCACCCCCCTAAAGTCAATACTTTGTAGAGCCACCTTTTGGGACAATCACAGCTCCAAGTCGCTTTGGATAAGTCTTTATGAGCTTGCCACATCTTACCACTGGGATTTTTGCCCATTCCTCCTTGCAAAACTGCTCCAGGACCTTCAAGTTTACATTTACATGTTTCCCCTTAAACCACTCAAGTGTTGCTTTAGCAGTGTGTTTGGGGTCATTGTCCTGCTGGAAGGTGAACCTCAGTCCTAGCCTCAAATCATGCACAGAGTGGTACCGATTTTGCTCAAGAATATCCCTGTATTTAGCACCATCCATCTTTCCCTCAACTCTGACCAGCTCCCCAGTCCCGGCTTCTGAAAAAAATCCCCACAGCATTATGCTGCCACCACCATGTTTCACTGTGGGGATGGTGTTCTGTGGGTGATGTGTTGGATTTGCGCCAGACATAGCGTTTTCTTTGTTGGCCGAAAAGTTACATTTAAGTCTCATCAGACCAGAGCACCTTCCTCCATACATTTTGGGAGTCTCCCACATGCCTTTTCGCAAACTCAAAAAGTGCAATTTTATTTTTTGCTGAAAGTAATGGCTGTCTTCTGGCCACTCTGTCATAAAGCCCAACTCTACAGAGCGTACGGCTTATTGTCGTCCAATGTACAGATACTCCAGTCTCTGCTGTGGAACTCTGCAGCTCCTCCAGTGTTACCTTAGGTCTCTGTGCTGCCTCTCTGATTAATGCCCTCCTTGCCCGATCCCAGAGTGTTGGTGGGCGCCGTCTCTTGGCAGGTTTGCTGTTGTGCCATGTTCTTTCCATTTGGTTATAATAGATTTGATGGTTCTCCTGGTGATCATCAAAGATTTTAATATTTTTTTATAACCTAACCCTGACTTGTACTTTTCAACAATATTGTCCCTTACTTGTTTGGAGAGTTCCTTGGTCTTCATGGCAGTGTTTGGTTAGTGGTGTCTCTTGCTTAGGTGTTGCAGCCTCTGGGGCCTTTCAAAAAAGGTGTGTATATGTAATGACAGATCATGTGACACTTAGATTTCACACAGGTGGACATCATTTCACGAATTATGTGACTTCTGAAGGTAATTGGTTGCACCAGAGCTTTTTATGGGCTTCATAACAAAGGGGGTGAATACATACGCACATGCCAATTTTCTGTTTTCTATTTCTAAAAAATAGTTTTATGTATATATTTTTCTCATTTCAGTTCACTAACTTGTGTTCTGATCCATCACATAAAATTCAGATTAACAAAACATTAAACTTAAGGCTGTAATGTAACAAAATAGGTAAAAAGTCAAGGGGGTGAATACTTTTGCAAGGCACTGTATATACATGTAAATCCATGGTTCCACAGCTTCACGCAGGCTGGAGGTAAGAGAAGGGGAACAGTTATGGAAAGGAGTCTTGGGGGGGGAGGAAAAACTATGGGAAAGGGTCTTGCGGAGAGGTGCTGGGAGGGGAACTGTTATGGGAAAGGGTTTTGGAGAGGGGAACTGAAGGAGTTGGTACTGGGGGGTGTGTGCAAAAAAAAAGGTTTTTTGTTTTTTTTGTACCTGGGCCCTCTTTTTTCTAGATCCGCGACTGGTGAGATGCAAAATGGTCTATAGACAAGCGACCTAATGTGTGACTATAAACCATGCAAGTTGCAACCCCTCCAGCATTAAAGGTGTATGGACTGAAAAAGATTAGCAAGGTACCACTGATGAAGCTGATGTTGAGGCATTGTTCCATGTGAAAGATATAATGACAACGGAGTAGCAGGATGGTCAGAACAGTTGACTTCTTCCTACTAAGCTTTCAAAGAAAACATTTTTTTTCCTCAATGTGCAGTAGGGACAGGTTACAGAGGGGTATATCAGCAGACTGTAACATTTCAAAAAGAGTTTTTAAAATAGTTGGTGTAGATCTAAAGAAGGTTGGGTATGGATTAGAGAAAGACATTTAGGCAGTCAGTAAATGTGTCAAAAAGGAAAGCAGATCGGATCAGAGTCAAGTTAAGGATGTGTATGAATCCAGTAGCTTGCTATTATTTGAGTTAGAATTAAATGGAGAGTTGTATAGTCTGCAGTGAAAAAGCAGCAGAACCACAGGCAGTAGGGTACATACAATGATCAGGGTTCAGACAGGAAGACTTGGCACCAAAACCTAGAAGTAAATTCAAGATGCCACATTAGGACTGGGAAACACATTAGGACTGGGTCTCACAGTAGCAATGGACTGGAAGTGTAGCAGCAAGAACTCTTGGTAAATCAGACAGTCCTAGGAAAGCAAGAGATGAAAGGCAAGGAGGACCAGGTGAGTAGGGTAGCAAGGCAATGCTGCTAGGCTGGTGGTGCAGGATGCCAGGTGGCATGAACAGCCAGTTGATCCACGGAGCATTGCAATACTTGAAGCTAGGTAGGGCAGGAGGACAGACAGCTAATTTAACCAGGTTTCTTGAATATTACTGGAATGCTGGAAGCCAAGAAGTCAGGGTCAGCCAGAAGTAGCCAGGAACAGACAGAAGTAGCCAGAAGCAACAGGATTCACATTAGGCAGGAACAGAACAGAGTAGTCTGTAACAGGATTAGCCCAGAACAGGTCAGGGTAGCCAGGAACATACCATGGCAGTCATGAACAGACCATGGTAGTCAGGAACATCATGATTTGCCAGGAACGGACCAGATTGTAAGTAGCGAGTTTCCAGTCTTGTAGGGTGCTTTGATAAAAAGCACTTTCTGCAAAGATTCTAAGCTCAAAACAGGGCCCTTCCATTTCTGAATTTGTTAATTGTATTTCCCTTGTTCTTATCCCCTGTACAGCGGTACGGAATATGTTGGTGCCATACAAATGAAAATTATTAATAAGAACAATAAACAGCTAGGAGCTCACATGAAAGCTAGGTTACGTGGACAATGGGCCAGGGAGACTTAGGAGTAGCAGGGTTATATAGCCATGGCTAAATAGGCTAAAATAGTAAATCACTTATGCAAAAAGAGTAGAGGTGCTAATTTGAGAACAAAAAATACCTCAGTGTTTTTTTTTTTCTATAGGTCTGTTACCATGAACTGGAGAAACCGCAAACCCCAGCACATCTACTCTATTTGCATAAATTTTCCTCACCTTATGAGATATAGGGGGAACCAGACGTGGACTCCTCGCTCATTGTGCCTGAGGGAGTACAGCTGCACCTCACTGACGAGGCCCACAGAGGCTGAAACGTGTTGGGGGTTTGCTGTTTCTCCTGTTCAGGGTAGAATTGCCTGGTATTTCGGGGCTTGGTCACTCTTTTGAGTCAGACCAGACTCATATACTTAAGGATATTTCTCCCTGTGAATGGCACAAGTGAACTAAAGGAGGCTGCTCTCTGAGTGGGTAACCAGACCTATAGTAAAAACCCACTGCAGGATTTTTCGTTCTCAGATGAGCACCTCTACTCTATTTGCATAAAATAGCAAATCACCTGTAAATGGTGCCTTTAAATCCCAGGTCGATTTGAGTGTGTCTAGAGGGACACAGAAGAAGGAAGATGCCGGGATTAGTAAATAGCATGGGTTATGGCTGGAGCTGGTTACATCTAAGGAGCGCTTCTATGTTGACTTAAGCAACTTTACAAAGCCGTTTAGTAAGAAATTTAATTTGCTTACAATTAGAGGAATAAATATTTGCAGAATTGTAATGAAACTTATTAATTTTTAATACATGAATAATACATCAGCCCGCAGAATCTACCTCAGTGAAAATTAGTTTGTGGCCTAGCAAGGAAGGCAATCCATCTCCTGAGATTATAACCAAAATAGCGAATTGCCCGTCAAAAAATGATGGCAATGAAAGTGTAAGTGAGCTAAGGGTGTTTGGTGTATATAATGTGGCTGATGTAGCGTCGTTTTCTATGTCGTGCACGTTTTTCGGAATATGCGTAGCTGTTTGGGCTTTTTTGGAATATCCGTAGCTGTTTGGTGGTGTTTTGCGTGTTTATGGTAGTGTTTTGCTTGTTTACGGACCTTTAGCCTCGTTTTCGTTTTGTTCGGTGGCCATTTTTTCTCTCGCTTAAGTGATTTTCGAGTCTCTAGACTCCGAAATTTGTGGGTAAATAGAGGTATAACTTCACTTGCAGAGGTCCTCGGTGCCCCCCCTTGCTGTGAGTAACCTTTTTATGTGTTTGTTTGTTTGTATTTGTTGTGTTTGTAATGTTTTGGGGGTTGCGCGGGTTGCGTCCTTGTTTTCTAATCTCGTAGGTGTTTCTCAGCAAATTCGTAGGTGTTTGGTGGTGTTTTGCGTCTTTAGACTGCTGTAGCCTCATTTTCGTTTTTTTCGGCAGCCATTTTTTCTCTCGCTTAGAGAATTTTTTTCTGTTAATTTGACTTAAATTGAGTTGTAACTTTAGTTTTTGAGGTCCTGAATGCTCCCTCTTCCTGTAAGTAAGCTTTTTATGTATTTGTTGTGTGTATTTGTTGTATTTTTCATGTGCGCCTGTTGCGGCCGATTTTTGCGAGGTCGTAATGGGTTGTAACGTGTCTCGTATTTTGTTTGCGTTACGACATAAATTCGTCGCTCCTTGCCAGCAACTGTGACCCTCGCTTTGTGAGGGCTGCAGGCTCACTGCGCGAGCCCGCAAGCGTTAGCAACAACTTGTATGCTCACAACTATATATGTGATTGTACAGTTGTATATTGGAAGAATGTTCAAATAATATTTGCATTTCTAGACCTGTAACACTGTAAAAGCCCTAAAAACATGAAATTAATGAATTGTATATGGCGGTTCCAACAGGGGGAAGTGGAGTGGACCGTGAGGGCAGAGGGATCTCGAAAGGAGGTGTACCCAGATGTACTCAATATTATAATTCTACGCTTAAAGATATGCAAGGAAGGATAGGTTGTGGAGAAGGGAGAACCCATGTATGACCATAGTTAGATAATGATTATTATTATTTACTAGCGACTTGCCCGTCAAAAAATGACGGCAATGTGATGTATATATGTTTGTCAAGTTGTTTAGTTATTAACATATATTTTTGACACTTGTAAGTATTTTAATATGAACGTGTATTTTTGTAAAATGTTGATGTAATGGTTTTTTAAAATGTAATTAGTATCTGAAGAATTGTTAACTTTAATATACATTGAATGAATAGGAAAGCAAAAAGTAAAAACCCTTCTTTAAACGTTGCGAATTTGAACATGAATTTTAAACTATATGTAAGCAATAACCATCAAAGTATATATTTTTAAACTTGAACTTTATTTTTTATGTAAGTTTAGAAGTTAACAAAACATTTGTATAATTTTGAACATTATAAACAGGAACATAGTGAATACATTTTGTAACCTAATTTTTTATTAAAAGTATTAACATTTGAATGTAAAAACAATTGACATTTAAATTAATCAGTATTAAAATTCAATTTCTATCACAATAATTGTTAACTTGAATATACATTGAATGTAGAGGAAGGCATACAGTAAAACTCTTCTTAAAACGTACGTAATTAAAGTAATTTATTACTGAGCACATAAACTGACGATAAACATTAATGTAGGTAGTAATCTTAAGATAACAGACAATATTTACATTGTGACTTAAAAGGTGCTTGACCTGTTAACATCCACTTTGTAATCTGTTGAATGAAATAACTTGAAAATATATTTTTTAAACTTGTAACATTAGAAACATTAACATAGTGAGTTAACATTTTAACATAATTTTTACTAACAATGCAAGGCAAGTATTTTGTGAGGCAAATCATTCATAAACATGACTTCCATTAATTATGACTGAATTAAACAACCAATTGTTATGTATTTTGCAATGCTTTAAAAAAATCTTGGCATCGTTAATTTGTATCCTTCAAAGTTATAGTACTTCATAGTAGACAATGTTTTTAGTAAAAATACGTCCATCTTCTAATAAATCACCTTGACTTTCATTGTTTTCAATGTAAACTTTAATAGCCTGTGGATTTTTGCACCGTGACAACGCAACGTACAATTGACCATGTGCAAAAACTGGTTCTTCCAAGAAAATACCCACAGATTTGAAAGTTTGACCTTGTGATTTATTAATGGTCATGGCAAATGCCATAATAATGGGAAATTGTCTTCTTTGAAGTATAAAAGGGAGACTACTTTCACTTGGTGCTAAATCTATTCTTGGTATGAAAACTCTCTCTCCTTTATGGGTCCCAGTTAAAATTTCAGCATCTATAAAATGGTCCTTTAATTGTTGAACAATTAATCTTGTGCCATTGCATAGGCCTTTTTTGGGGTTCATATTTCGCAGTAACATGATAATTGCACCTTTCTTTAGCTGCAAAATATGTGGTGGCATTCCAGAAGGAGTTAAAGAGTTTATGAATTCAGTTGAAAAGTTAGCCTGACTTTCATTGTCATCAGCAAGTACAGAATCAGCACTGTGATAATTTCTTTGTGGTGCATAAATTTTTTTAAAGATTTTATTATTGAGGATTAATGCATCTTTATTTTTACACGTCAGTATGACTTGGTTGGCAAGCTCGGAATATTCTTCGTTATTTATGCTCCCTTCAAATATAGCCGATATAATATCTTGTTGACAAATCATATGAGGTGGGATCTCTACAGTGTCATCAGGTAAATGTAGTATTTTTTCTGTTCTCCCTTCTCCAATTTTAATAAGCCAATCATTGAAATCAGTTTGGCCTTCTGATCTCATATTTTGTTGCAGTTGAAGATGGGTAAAATGTTTCCATACTGTACTTGACTTTATACATGTTTCGATAATGTCAGTTCGATTTCCATGTACAACGACAGGTAATGTTTGTCTGAAATCGCCACCCAACAACATTACCTTTCCACCAAATGGAAAAGTATTCTCCATGACTTCACGAAGCAAACGGTCAATACATTGGAGAGCATAGCATGACATCATTGTGGCCTCATCTATTATAATTAATTTACATTTCTTCAATTTCTTTGTAAGGATGTCATGCGAATATCTGACACAGAATTTTCTAAAATAGGCACTGGCAGTTTAAATCCACTATGAACAGTTCTTCCACCTTCTAATAAAAGTGCAGCAATTCCAGTAGTGGCAAACGCCATTGCTATTTTTCCTTGGGCTCGTACTGAACTCATTAATAAATTGTACAAATATGTTTTTCCTGATCCGCCAGGTCCATCAAGATAGAAATAACGCTCTGTCACCATGTCATCATCTATAGCATTTTTAATGGCATGAAATGCTTGCAATTGTAGTGTATTTAAAGTTGCAAGTCTTTCTTCTGTTCTTTCTGCTTGTAGTTGAATGTCATAGTCTTCAAAGTTAATGTCATCTATAAGACCTGGATCAGGCAAATTAAAACTTGCACAACTTAATCCATGAGTTAAAAAGACTTCTTGGATTTCCATTAACGCTTTTAAGTGTGCAATGGGTTCATTGTATCGTCGCATAAAGTCTTCAGCCATATTACTTTTAAAAGTCTCCCACAAAGCTAATGCATTTGGAGCATTTGAGAAGATACAAATAAAAGCAAATTGTTCTCTCATCTGTCGTGGCATTTGACATTGTGCTGCTTCTTCTAAACATCTTTCCCACTCTGTATCATCAGCGAGTAAGTTTCTATGTCTTGCAGCTAAATGGAAGGATTCATATACAATCTCATTAACAGTTCTTAAGTGTTCAAAACTTTGTGCTCCAGGAACATTTAAAAGTAATATCCGTAAGCAAAAACGTTCCACATCTCTTGGACTGACTGTGTAAATTTTTGGAATAATTTTATTGCCTCTGGTTTTTCTTGGTCTCCATAATCCATTCACAAAAACATAGTGATATGGAATTTCAATATATAAGTATTGTGTTGCTTCAGCATCAGTGGAATTTAATGCAAACCATGCAGTTAGTGTAGTGTGACGATCTTCACTTTGGGCCAATGCATTCATTTCATTTCCAGCATGGAAATAGACTAAATGTCGTTGTGGCAAATGTACTGCTAACCTATATACTGCATGTGATCTATCATGCATTTCAAATTTTAAAAGCCGCCACATAGCTTCTGGCGCACTGACATAGCGAGCATCTACATGAGATGCAAGTTCATCATGTACTAACTCACTACTTTCAGGGTTGTCTGCACTTTTGACGACTACAGTAGCTGCATCGTAACCTTTGTAAATATATTTGTAGACATATTTAATGGATTTGATGGAAGTGCAGGCTTCTACGTTGATGTGGGCGTTGTACTTCATGAGTAAATGTGGATTGTAGGGTACTACATATCTATTGTCCACTTTTTTTCCACGAATAATGGCACTATCTCCTTGTCTTCTTTTATAAAGTGGATATCCATCACAATTGGCATAGGTTTTGTCTCTATAATCTTTTGGAAATTCTTTGGAACATTTATTATTTTCCATACATGGTGATTGTGGATTAAGGTCACCACAGGGTCCATGAATCATGCGATGAGCAACAATCTCATATAGTCTACCATATAGTTCTGGATCTGGTAGTTCAGCAACAATGACTGCATCCACTTTGTCTGAAGTATCTAATTTATCTTTTTCTTGAAGTATTATTAGAAGATGTGCATGTGGAAGGCCTCTTTTTTGAAATTCAATGGTATATACATAAGCAAGACATTTGCCAAATAACTGATTTATAGTGAAGTCACGTATTAATTCATTTAATTTAATCTTAAAAACTCTGGCTACTAAATCTGGTCGATCTGAAGCAGTTTGTCCAAGAAGTAGATTTAGTGTAATTTCTGGCCATTGTGGATTACATGTAAATGTCACAAATAGATCGGGTTTGCCAAATTTTGTCACAATAGCCATAGCATCATTGTATCTTTCTCTCATATTCCGAGGAGATCCTTGAAAGGAAGATGGTAAAATGATGGCTTTGCCAGCTGTCATGTCTCTGCTTGTAGCCACGTCAGCAACATAGTCCATGAGTCCAGAATATTGTTCTACACGGAGTTTATCTTGTTGATATTTGATAAAGTTTAAATTATTTGCCTCAACTTGCAAATATGAATCAATAATCCATTGTTGTGTTAGTTTCCCACCACATAAAATTGGATTAAATACATTGCGAATGGCAATTTGAGCTACTTTAAATTCAAGCATAGAAACATTATTTCGGATTCTGGCTTTAGCATTTGGGTAACTGGGAAGAGTTAATTTTGGTTGCCAACCTGCTTCTCCGTGTGGGAAAAAGATGGGATATGTCATTGGATCTAAATTTGGACTTAAGATACTCATATTAATAAACGGTTGGTCCTCATTTATAGGATATATTCGAATGTCTCTTTGAAATGGTGGTTCTCCTTCATCATTGTGAAACACCATTGCAACCTCATTTGTTGTTGGCAAGTTATAACGACGTTTATCAGTATGTCTGTCTCTTTTAAGCACCATATTAACCTTCGGCATTGGTAATTGATGTGTTTGTGAATGAAGTAGTTGTTCATTTTCTACTTCTGCCAATTTTTTATACGCTTTACTGTAGGGATTGTTGTCCATAATGTTATTTAGCTCTATGAAAACAGTGGGTAAGCATTTTTTATTTTCTTCCATCTGCATACGTTGGTCAACAGCTTCCATTGTATCTAGGACATATAGTTGAGCGAATTTTCTTTTATTTCCTTCCTCTGGATGTAAATGGGAAGTGCGATGATAAATTTGTCCTTGGACTTTAAAACAGTAAGGACCATGTCCTGGTACATTAGCAGCTAATGTTGCCCCCATGGATGCAAAGGATATGGCACTATTGTAGGATCTTATGTTTGTCTTAAAATTTTTGTAGTTTGGAAAAGTAGGTTCAGTCATAATATTTTGTAAATAAATTGGAAATTCTTTCCTTTCTGGAAGTTTGAACTTGCCTTTTTGACAACAACTAATAAATTGTCCATCTCTGGGTCTCTCCTGTTTAAAATAATAAGCCTCACAAAACTGACATTGAGTAGTCATGTCCCCACAACTATGAACCTCTACTGCTAAAGACTTGAGTAGAGGACAATTTGCAAAGCATATAGGATTTTGACTTTCATATTCATCAGGTGAAATGTCATATAATGTTTCAACAACAGGTTCTAAATGTTTTGTTTTTTTCGTTGCTTTTCTTGGTATATGTTGTATTGTTTGAGGTAAAATGTCATGTAATGTTTCATGAAACGGTTCTAAATGCTTTGTTTTCTTTGTTGCTTTTTTTGGTATCTCTTGTATTTTTTCTGGTAAAATGTCATCTGATGTTTGAGCAACAGGTTGTAAATGCTTTATTTTCTTTGTTGTTTTTTTTGACATATCTTTAATTTCTGCAAGTGACAGTCTTTTGCTTGCAATTCTTTTGCGTTCTTTTTCTCGTCGAATTTCCTTCTTCTCCGGTGTCTGCTGGCTGTCTGCTCTCTGTCGTCGTTCTCTAGCTAGGCGTCTTTTCTTTTCTTGTTTACTCTCGTTATCAGCCATGTTAATCTGTAAAAATAAAATAATGTACCATTAGTTTATTTTGAGATGTTAAGTTGTTTTTCATGACAAATAGTTATCAATAGTGTGTTAACATTTTATACTTAATCAATTTCAATGCGGTCAATTGAATAAAAGTCTAAATAAGGCCATCAGATAATTATTTAAAAAATTTTTTATTTATTAAACATGTATCCAAAAGCAAGTGTTTCAGTAACTAAAAAGGTATTTTCAAAAAGATGTTATGTCCTTATTTACAGCACTATTCAATTTGTCAAATGGCAATTAAATTAGGGTTTAGGACTGGAATGTTACAATGACAAATTGTATAGATTTTTTTTTTTTAGACTTTTTTGTACTATGCCAATTTATTTTTTAAGTTTACATTGAAGTTTGTATTTATTGTTAAAGATTATTGGCCCTAAAAGACAAATAAGAGATAGATGATAGATATTACTTTTTATACTGTACCTTGGTTGAAGTTTGATTTCAAGCAAAATTCTTTGTTGGTCCTGTGTTGAAAGCCTTCGTCCGATGGTCTGGTCCTGTGTTGAAAGTCCTCGTCCGATGGTGTAGTCCTCTGTTGAAAGTCCTCGTCCTCTGGTGTGGTCCTCAGTTCCAACTCCTGTTCCGATGTTCTTGACGCAGTATCTGTTATAAAATAAAAATGAAAATGTTATGTTATTTGAATGTCTTTGTATGAATGAAAAAATGGCATTATTTCTGTGTTTTTCTACAATCCTTTTTGGTGCGCCACAATTTTGGTATGCTTCTGTAGGCTATTTTCTAAGGCTTATAGGTGGTTAAACATTAAAGAAGAATATTAATTAATTTTTCTCTTTTTTTACTTGTTATACTGTACCTTCGTTGAAGTTTGATTTGAAGCAGACTCTTTGTTGGTCCTGTGTTGAAAGCCTTCGTCTGATGGTCTGGTCCTGTGTTGAAAGTCCTCGTCCAATCGTCTGGTCCTCTGTTGAAAGTCCTCGTCCGATGGTGTAGTCCTCTGTTGAAAGTCCTCGTCCAATGGTCTGGTCCTCTGTTGAAAGTCCTCGTCCGCTGGTGTGGTCCTCAGTTGAAACTCCTGGTCCGATGTTCTTGACGCAGTATCTGATATAAAATAAAAATGAAAATGTAATATTATTTTAATGTATTTGTATGAAGTAAAAAATGACATTATTTGTTTGTTTTTCTACAATCCCGTTTGGTGTCCACCACTTTTGGTATGCTTATTTAGGCCTTTTTCTAAGGCTTATAGATTGTTAAACATAAAATAAGTATCTAAATGTACTTTGGTATGTGTTTGTGTGAGTTTTCATACAATCCTGTTTGGTGCGCACCACTGTTGGTATGCTTATTTAGGCTTCTTTCTAAGGCTTATAGGTTGTGAAACATAAAATAAGAATGTAAAAGTAGTTTGCGATGTGTTTGTGTGAGTTTTCATACAATCCTGTTTGATGCGCACCGCTGATGGTATGCTTATTAATGTTGTTTTGTAATGCTAATAGGTTGTTAAACATAAAATAAGAATCAAAATGTAGTTTGCTATGTGTTTGTGTGAGTTTTCATACAATCCTGTTTGGTGGGCACCAATGTTGGTATGCTTATTTAGGCTTCTTTCTAAGGCTAATAGGTTGTTAAACATTAAATAAGAATGTAATTGTAGTTTGCTATGTGTTTGTGTGAGTTTTCATACAATCCTGTTTGATGCGCACCGCTGATGGTAAGCTTATTAATGTTGTTTTGTAATGCTAATAGGTTGTTAAACATAAAATAAGAATCAAAATGTAGTTTGCTATGTGTTTGTGTGAGTTTTCATACAATCCTGTTTGGTGGGCACCAATGTTGGTATGCTTATTTAGGCTTCTTTCTAAGGCTTATAGGTTGTTAAACATTAAATAAACATCTAAATGTAGTTTGCTATGTGTTTGTGTGAGTTTTCATACAATCCTGTTTGATGCGCAGCACTGTTGGTATGCTTATTAATGAAGTTTTGTAATGCTAATAGGTTGTTAAACATAAAATAAGAATGTAAATGTAGTTTGCTATGTGTTTGTGTGAGTTTTCGTACAATCCTATTTGATGGGCACCACTTTTGTTATACTTATGTAGTGTTTTTTCTAATGGTTATAGGTTGTTAAACAAAAAGAATATAAATTTAGTTTGCTATGTGTTTGTTACAATCCTGTTTTGTGTGTACCAGTTTGTGTGTACCATATGTTGCATACTTTGGCCCTCATTCAATTGCAGTTTGGCCAATTCAATAGGGTTCTAAATGTGCTTATTTGGAGCCCTATTGAATTGTCCAAAATATCAATTGAATGAGGGCCTTTGTTTGCTGGATTTGTTATATTGTAAGGGCCTCATTGAATTTTGTTTTTCAATAGGGCTCTATATAAGCACAGAGCATATTTTTGAACAGAATTTTTTAGTTAAATTGAGCCAAATGTGCTTATATAGAGCCCTATTGAAATGGTCAAATCACATTTGAATGAGGCCCTCGGCCATTAAACATATTTAGGTCCTGAATCAATTGCGTTTTGACCAATTGAATAGGGCTCTATATAAGCACCTAAAAAATTTTTGGACAGAAGTTTTTAGTTAGTGAAGACCTATTATGTGCTTATATAAAGCCCTATTCAATTAGCCAACTCAGAATTGAATAAGGCTCATGGTTCGGTTCTTTTTTATACTTAATACTTTACCTTGATTGAAGTGTGGAATGACAGAGGGTCCCCTCCTGCCAATCTTAATCCGCCGGTCTTCTTGTAGTGTCTGTTTGAAAAATAAAGTGAAATAGTGAATTATAGAATTTTTTA
This sequence comes from Discoglossus pictus, assembly GCA_027410445.1. Taxonomy (NCBI): domain Eukaryota; kingdom Metazoa; phylum Chordata; class Amphibia; order Anura; family Alytidae; genus Discoglossus; species Discoglossus pictus. The sequence continues at coordinate 39,716,981 of CM050172.1, read as the reverse complement.
TTTGTATTTAACAAACCATGGCCTTTTCAGCATTTAAAGTATTTTTGTATCTTACCTCTTGTTCTTTGTTGGTGTTCTTTAAAAGGGATTGTGCTTCACAGTGCACAGTGCAAATTGTTGAGAGACGCTGTTGATGCAGAGTCTGTTTGAATATTAAAAAAAGTAGAAAGATTGAGTTTTAGGTGATCTATTAAATTTCAGTAAATAAATTTCATTGAAATATACTTCTGTAATTAATTTGAATGAACATTATTTTTTGGTGGGGTCTACACACATATATGTCACATACATGAAGCACATTTCCATAGTTGAAAGTAATTTTTTTGTGTGCATGTGACATATCACTATACATGAATCATATTTTAATTGTTAAATTAACCTTATTTTTATTTTTGGCCAACATACATAAATGTGTGTGTGACATGTGACTATAGATGATACACATATATGTGCGTGTCACATATCAGTATACATGACTCATATTTTAATAGTATTTTAATAGTCCCAACTTATTTTTTTGTAATGTAATTTAAATGTAGTTGTTTAATTAGTTTGTTGCAGGGGCAATACACATAAATGTGCATGTAACATGTCACTATACATTATACACATAAATGTGCGTGTCACTTGTCAGTATACATTATACGCCTAAATGTGCGTGTGACATGTCACTATACATTATACACATAAATGTGCGTGTCACATGTCAGTATACATTATACGCATATATGTGCGTGTCACATGTCACTATACATTATACACATAAATGTGCGTGTCACTTGTCAGTATACATTATACGCATAAATGTGCGTGTCACTTGTCAGTATACATTATACGCATAAATGTGCGTGTCACATGTCAGTATACATTATACGCATATATGTGCGTGTCACTTGTCAGTATACATTATACGCATAAATGTGCGTGTCACTTGTCAGTATACATTATACGCATAAATGTGCGTGTCACTTGTCAGTATACATTATACGCATAAATGTGCGTGTCACATGTCAGTATACATTATACGCATATATGTGCGTGTCACTTGTCAGTATACATAAACCTCTTTGTCTTCTTTAATTTTTTTTTTTGATGTCCTGTCTTGAAAATAAGTAATATATTATAGCTTACCTCTCAGTTGTAATTTGCACAATGTAAAGTAGTAAATTAGGAAAGAATTATCTTCTCAAGTTTTAGCAGCAGTTATCTCCGAAGTCACTCTGTTCATCACCTGAGGAGAAATGTATTTTTCTCTGTCAAATAGACAGTATTTATAAACTTGTAGAACATTCTGGAAAGTTAGACCTTTAGAACGTAATACGCATGCACTATTTGCGTTCCAGCTTACAATTTGCGTTCCATCCGCCATTTTGTGCGTAGTAGTGGTTAAAATGGTGTTTAATATGAGTGTGATCCGTTCCGCATAGTATGTGTTTCATTATTGCGAGTAAGTGTAGTGTAGTTACGTCTGAAGCCTCGTTTTCGTTTTGTTCGGCGGCCATTTTTTCTCTCGCTTAGCCGATTTTCGGTCGTTTAAACTCTTTGTTTTGACTTAAATGGACGTGTAAATGAACTTTTGGAGGTGCCGGATGCCCCCCCGTGCTGTAAGTAAGCTTTTTATGTGTTTGTTGTGTTTATTTCTTGTGTTTGTGATGTTTTGATGCGCGGCGGTTGGAATGGGTCTTTCGCGGCCGTATTTTTTTCCGATGCGGCCGTATTTTGTTGCAATGTTGTCGTATTTTTTTGCGATATACGCAGTTAGCTTTTACGTGTACGACGCAGTGTATTTGTTTCTAAGTCGTGCGTATGTGTGTTAAGAGCGTGTGAAGGGCCTTTTTTACTGTTCTTTTGTTAAGTCTTGCGTCTGTGTGTCTGGGTGTAAGCGGGTGTGAGGCGACTGAGTTTTTTTTTGTTATGAAGTTGTGTGTGTGTGTATGTGTGTGTTAACACAGCCGATGTTGGGATGCTCCCACCACCGCAAATGCGGACCCTCGCTTCGCGAGGATCCGCATTTGCGGGGACGTTGTTTGGTTTTTGTTGGCTGGGCGGTTGGGTTTATTCTGTTAAAAAAGTCGTGTGTGTGTATGTGTGTGTTAACACAGCCGACGTTGAGCCTCCACAACCGCAAATGCGGGCCCTCGCTTCGCGAGGATCCGCATTTGCGGCGAACTGCGTCCCTCGCTTCGCGAGGGACGCAGTTCTTGCGGGCTCGCTACGCGAGCCCGCAAGCGTGAGCAACGACTCGTACGCTCACAACTATATATGTGATTTGTAAAGCGCCAACATATTCTGTAGCGCTATACATGGATTGTGTTCAAGGCAAAGCAAGAACACATTGCAAAAAAGGGAGAGCCCTGTCTTTGAGCTTAAAATCCAGTGTCCAAAGTGCTTTCCCAAAGCAACATACATTATTGAAAGCTTGCAGACTTACAATCTAAAGGATTGCCTCCTTCCCTGGTGAGGGTAGTGAATACAATGAAAATTCAAAAGACTAATTTAGCAAGCTACAAGAATATGTGTCATAATAAGATAATTATAAAATAAGTTTTAGGAACCAAAGAAAAAGGTAAAGCTCACTCCACAAGTCTTCAAAAAATACTCTGTAACTCTCTGAAAAGCACATATAATTTTGCATATCTACATTATACCCTCACAAGTGTAAACAAATACTCTTTTCAGGGCTATATCTTTATTGTGGACTCTGGCGAAACTGACCTATTGGATCATGAAAACTTCCACTTTTAGAGAAGTAAAAAGTTCTGGTTCAAGCTACAACTATTAGACCAACTATATACTGGAAACTTTTTGTCCCTGCCACCCTCCAGTGGGCCCTATGTCTTATGACCATTCAGGCCATTTTCGACTCTGGTATAGGAGGCAACTTCACTGACCATATTTTGTTCAATCTATCAAAATGTGTCTGTCTTCACTACAGGAACCACTTAACTTGACTACACTGGACAAAACGTATCTTGATACTGGTACAATCATAGTAGATACCTTAACTATGGGACGGCTTCATTCTAAAATAATTTATGTTAATGTCATTGAAGCTCCAGTGACTCCTGTCATTTTGCTAACTGCATAACCAGTCCATTGATTGGGCTACGGGTCCAGGAGTTCTAATTGCCAGACATCTTGTAGCTAGCAAGCCATCCTGGTCGTCATTTTAACACACCAGGGTAAGTTAGAGGACAATATCAAAAGCATTTGATCTGCATAAAAGAACACCCCGATAAGCAGAGATCTTTTGTTCTGCATTATAAAGTATGTGACTTTGCCTGGCTTTTCACAACTTGATCTCCACCCACAACAACCCTTGGATACATTTGGTCCTAAATTCATTGTTCTTTAGAAGATCCTTGAGCTCATCAATCAAACCACATTTTGCCTCTACCTCAATTCATTTCAGCCTTCTAAAATGTTTTGTTGCCAGCACTTACTCTGTGGGACACTTCATGGTCAAGATGAGTTTGAGATGAAGAAAATCCATTTTTCTAAGCTTCAGGAAAGTTCATGGAACCTAGCAATCTTCAGATGGCATTTCATGTCATTTGCAGGCTACCTCTAGAGGAGCTTTTACTGTCAGGGTTTCCCAAGCCCCTTATCAAAAGTACCTGTGCCAGTGATTTTGTGTACCTGGGATATTAACCCCAGTGTGTCTGACTTTTGCTACAACTACAAAGTAGATACCTGACACAACTGATTAAAAGAAAAAAAAAGTATAGTATTGTTTTATCACTATAGAGTCCCTTACACTCATCCTCACTCTTTGGCAGTTTAGGTAGTATGTTACATTTTGTGGTAAACTTCCAACTTATGTACTCTTTTTTTTACTTGCCCCACCAATGTTTGATCACTTTTAAATTTTTACACTTATCAAATGTCCAAATATTGAGGCTAGGTTCGCTAAGCTTCCAGGTTTCTTAGGAATTACACAAAAAAAAGAAACTAAAACACAGTGCAAACCGTAGAGTCAGAATTATTCAAGTGAATGTAGAATCATGGAATCCTAATCCTATTCCTCTTGAGCAATCTCTGGCTCCTCGGCTGAATTATGTGATAGGTAATCCCTCTATGGTGGCTTCTCCTGGTTTCCTTCATCTCCCTGGATCAAACAGAACTATAGAAAATGTTAAAGATGTGTGTCACATGTGGTTGTCCCAAAAGTACTACTTCAGTGTGGTGTACCAAATGCATAGTGGGTCATCTCAAGATGGTGGAAGAGAGAAAACCTGAAAATTACACAGTATTCAGTTATGGTAAAGGAAAGAGGAATGGCTACAAAAAGTCATCCGCCTGAAGCCATTTAATCAAAGAGGGTTTTCTGTACTATGTGTGTTGCTGTATTGGATTTATCATAACTGACCTCCATTGTAACCCCAACTATCTTATTGACTGCTCCGCCCTGCTACTTGTCTTATCATTTCTTCTTTATGCAACCTGCCTCTGCCTTTTTTTTGCCAGATACCCCTGATCGAGGATTGTACAACTAGTTTTCTCAAGTTAACATGACCTGGTCCAAGGGTCACTCTGAAATCTCTCCAGTGCATGGATCCATCTCCTGTCTGACAAACTCCACCAAAGTGTAGAAATTTTAAATGAGAATCTGTATATTTATTATACCTCTTTTTGCTATATATTCATGACTTGTCTTTCTCTGTTGACAAACAGCAGTATTTCTCAGATTGTTTTAAATGGTCTCCATGGTGAGCCCTTCTCAACTGCTACCTTGTTGTGGTGAAGGGGCTTGTGTACCTCAATGAAGCTGTGAACTATAACATGTAGGGTCACCCAAGGTGGTATATTCATAGGAGAGAGGTCAGGCAAATCCCAGTTTACAGGAGAAGGACCTGGCAATCCACTCCTGTATCTTTGCTAAGAAAAACGTATGGATAAACGCATAATGATATGGCACAGAAAGATGAGACCCTCGGGTCAGAAGTTGTCTACTACACTACTGAGGAAGGTGAGTACAAGTAGCACAAGATTTAATAAAAGTGGTTGGGCCAAAGTCAAGGCAACGCCCTATTGATATTATTGGAGGGGAAAGGGTAGTCTGCAAAGAACAATTCAGCATAGGAATTATAGGGATTATCCACAAGATAAAGAAGGAAAGCAAACAGCTGTCTAATGAAAGTAGCCGTGGAAACAAAGAAAGTGAAAGGTAGTAAAGAAAGGAGAATATTTGTTACAGAATTCCAGAATATAGGAAGAAGAAACAAGGAGATATTCTATAATGAGCGATGTAAAGAGATGGAAGAAGATAACAGAATTGGAGAGCCAAGAGATCTTTTCAAGAAAATTGAGGAACTCAGAGGAACTTTTCATGTCAAAATGAGAGTGATAAAAGATAACAATGGCAGGAACTTAACAGAAACATATCAAATAAACAAGAAGGGTCAGGAACATGCACAGAAGACCTAAACAGGAATAATTATAACATAATTGATACCCTGAATCGTTTGTCCAATAAGTTGGAGCCAGACATCTAGGAGAGGGAAGTAAACCTTGCTGATAACAAAGCTGCAGGAGTTGATGAAATCCCAACTGAAGAAGATGCAGTGAAAGTGTTTCTTGCCTTAGGCCAACAAATTTGAGAAAATCAACACTGGCCACTGGCCACTGGACTGGAAAAGGCCAGTCTGCATCCCAATCCCAAAAAAGGCAGTTCCAAAAATTGCTCCAGTTATCAAGCAAATGCATATATTTGATCAAGAACTAACAGATGTGCAAGCCGGGTTTTGCAGAGGCACCAGCAATCAAATTGCCAAAGGTCGCTAGATAATAGAGAAAGCAAGAGAGTTAAAAAAAAACAACTGTTACCTCTCCTTGAAAGACTATGCTAAAGCCTGTGTGGATAAAGAAAAATGGCAATTTCTTAAAGAGATGGGGATACAAGACCATTTCATCTGCCTCCAGAGGAATCAAAGTCAAAACTGAACATGGAATAACTGAATGATTCAAGATCAGGAAAGGAGTGAGACAAGGTTTGTTTATTGTCACCTTAATGATTGAACTTATACTAAGAATATATCATGTGCAATGCCGGGATGGACAAATACAAAGCCAGAGTTAATTGTAATGCACCTCATGCCACTGTCAGAATTACAGGGTTGCTGTGGCCAGCATAGTCTGTCTGTGGGTGTTTATTTTGAGTCAGCTGACTTGAACATGGCGTTAAAATTCCATCAGAGTGCAAACTGACGTTGCTGAGTTGTTGGCTTGTCCACTATAAAGCATTCCAGTGATTTGGTTCCTTTTTTTGATTTCCTGGTATCTGAAGTTAGCTTTGTTTATTGGACACTACTTTGAATTGCTGACTGGACTGACTTTTTGGCTTGTTTATCATCTCTGAGCCTCCTTTGTCTGCCACTGACCACAGTCTGTTTTGACCACAATTAAAGCATTTGGATTCGCACTGCAGAAACATCTGAAGGTATCCGAACAAGAAGGCAAAACACCTGCTGTTATTGTTTACATTAATATTGTTGGGTGAAACATCAACAACCTCAAATACATGGATGATACTACTCTGATGGCTGATCGTGAGGAGGAGCTGGAACTGGAACAAAGTTATACTGATCAGCTGCCCCCAGATGGGTCTCAGAGCTACCTGACTTATAGTGTTTGTTTGATTTGGACATCCAATACAGCCTGGTGCTGAAGGAGATTAGTGGAACTATGAAAATGTATGTTTAAGCACCCAGAGGGACCCCTGCTTTCAGGAAAATGGAATGGATGGCCTGAAGCAAGCAGCAGAGAGCATATGTAGATTATACGATCACTGCCCAACTGCAGCAGAATTTAATGGGAGGAGGCACAGAGGATGCTGGTGCTTTCCAGCGGCAGAAGGGAGGCAGTACAGTTTGCACTAGTGCTCCCAAGAAGCAGATGGTAGGTGGTTTAGGTGAGTCGGGCACTCTCCAATAGCAGCAGGATTTCATGGAAGCTGGCATGGATAATGCCAGCTCTCTACAGGGACAGATGGGAGGTGGCTTAGGTGGGTCAGGTATCTCCAGCAGTAGGATTTCATGGGAGGTGGCTTGAAGAATGTTGGTGCTCCCCAGTGGCAGATGGGAGGTGGAATGGAGGATGCCGGTGCTCCACAATGGCAGATGGGAGAGAGGTATGGAGAATGATGGAGCTCCCCAGCTGGAGGTGGCATAGATGGAGGTGGCATAGGTAAGTCATGCACTCCCCAGCATCAGGAGGATTTCATGGAAGGTGACATGGAGGATGTCTGCACTTACCAAAAGCAAATGGAAGGTAGAGAGGCAGATTTCAATGCTCTCCTCAACTAAGGCCCAATTCTTGCACCTGTTTCTGGGCTGGGAAGGCGGGGCAAATGTCCTCTTCCCAACAACTCTAATCCTCTGTGCTAAGGATCCACTGTTCTTGTTCCAGAGCACATCGCTGGAACCCTCCAGTGAGAGGAAAATAATTATCTTCTGGACAAATTCTGGAACTCATTGGCCCAAACATACATGGCAGCAGACCAGTGTGAGTCTTCCTCCAAGCATGTTCTTTTTAAAAGGGGGAAACATGTCACAAAGCACAATGTGCAAGTCAGGGCTGTGTGAGGTGTTCCCCTTGCACTACGCCTCTGGGCACTCTACTGGTGGTACCATGCTTAGCTCTGGGTGCATTTACTTTGCTGTTGAGGTGTTTTTTTACTCTACTGGTTGCATTGTATTTGTGAGTAGCAGCTTGCTATAGAGGTTATATTAATGTTAAACATGCCTGATATATATTGTTTTATAAGTAGATTTTGGATCTCTCTGCTGTCTACAGGAATACCCAGCAAGGAGTTGAGAGTGGAACTGGAGGTCCCCAGGAGAAACAAACAGGAACTCCTGACAACATGGGGACACATTTTGGGTGATGATCCAAAGTAGTGGATAGAGGAATTACTTGATATGGTGGTGGAGCAGGAAATGGAAATGGTACTGAGTTATGGTCTGTGGTGGTGTAATGAAATTATGGTTTGCAGAGACAGATCTAAAAGGGTCCTTTAAGGAGCGAACACAATGCTTAAACCACTTTTTAACAATTGGACTGTTTATCACTGAGAGATGTAAGTAGCCAGATACTAAGCACATATTTTGCAATAGCTCTGAGTATATAGGTAAACTTGACCTTCTGATCTAGTGATCTTATCTATGTTACCAATTAATATTGTTTAATGGCACCACTGTTTAATACCTTTTTATTAATGTATGTAGTTATTATTTTACTATAAGTATGCTGTAGCCTGCTCAATAAAATTACTGTTTCTTTAAGACATAGGTTTTAGAAATATTTTTTGCTGGATGTTGGGATTCTCAGCTATTTTCCGCAATGTCTGATCTGATGATAGGCTACCAACATTCTGCTATCTGCTCCAGCTGGTAAGGTGTGGATAGGAACCTGTGCATGGAGTTAACCATGTGTTGTGACACAGGGTTTGTGGTAGTATTATCTTTGCATATCTTCTTAGCTACCTTAAGAAGACCTGCTGTCGTGCTGGAGCTCAGTGGTGATAGTAAAACATGGTAGTTGTGTTTTGGGTTGTGTTTTGGTTATAGCTCTATGAAAGATAGGTGCAATATTTAAAAAATTAATTTATAGCTATTTTTCTGTTGTTCAGGCAAAAGAACGTTCATTTTTGTTTTTTGTTCAGGAATTTGTAGGCAGTTAGAGGTCTTCTATCCTTAAACTGGCATTCCTGGTGGTATCCTTTATCTTCCCCTGAAACTGAGGTATTAAAGAATGCAGTGGACTGTCCCTTGCAATAAGAGAGACCTTGGAGCTCTACTAAGGTGAGGATGAAATTAGGTATTGCCCAATATCCCCAGGATGCTCACATGTATGCTACCATCTTGGGCTTTGGCTAAACACTAAGTCAAAAGAGTACTTGTTAAACATTATTAAAAAATAAAAAAATATATGAACTTATGGTATAAACTTAAAATTGCAGACAAAAAAAGGGAATATTGAAAGTAAAAAAATTGCAATCTTTAATAAAACATAGTATAGATAGCCATCTACCGATCCCAAACATAATTGGATTACTTTTCTTGCTACTTCTGTTAGAAGTATGTTTTATTCATCTACTACACAATTTTAAGGTAGTACTTTTGCATCTTACCCTTCAATATCCCACCTTCAAATCATGATCTCTGGTTCTGTCATTGCGCTTTTCTTTTGCAAGATACTTCCTATATTAAATCCTTTGATATATTGATATAGTATGCTTCACCTAAATCACCCTTCTCTTTTACATATTAAGACCATGAATCATTGACTATTTCCTTTTTATAAGGTTTTGTTTTTAGCCTATGCATGATTTAGTTGCAATCTTTTGTTTCTAATTTATTTATATTGGATATTGGACACAGTATTGCAGGTGAGGTCTGGCTATTGGTCTATAGATAGGCATTAATACATGTTTTTTCCTGCTGCTAATTCCTATACAATCAAATATCATACTGGAGCTTTGTTGCAGAGTTTTTCTACTTCCCAACTATAGCCTGGTCTGTAATTAGCTTCATTATAGTCGAAAAATGCAAAATATGGCTACAATTAGTTTGCAACTTCACTCCCAGGCTTCCTGGCTCTATCCCTGTAAGGTGTGTGAGTGTGTTATTATTATTTTTTTATTATTATTTTGGTGGATTTCCAATGTTTTTGAGTTATGTGTTTGTACCAACTGCGTGCCTCGCGATCATTACAGCCTAAGTCCCACGTGCCTCAACTGCTTGCCTCGTTTCACGAGGCTCGCAGAACATTGAGCGCCTTTGGAGCTCATTGCAGCTGCAGCCTAAGTCCTGCATGCCTCAACTGCTTGCCTCGCTTTGCGAGGGTTGCAGTGCAATGAGCACCTTTGGCGCTCATTGCAGCCTAAGTCATGCGTGCCTCAACTGCTCGCCTTGCTTTGCGACCCTCTGAGGGACGCAAATTCGTGACCAACATCACAAATGTTACCCACACTGACAACTATATATGTGACTAGAGAAGTGCCCGTCAAAAAATTACAGCAATAAAATTGTAAGGTAGCTAATGCTGTTTGGTGTATAATAATGAAATATATAATCCATTAATAAATGAATATACTTTACCTATTTTGAAGCATTGTGTTGAAGAGCTGGCAATCTGTTTTGATGTTGCTGCAGCATTAGTGGTGTGGAGCTGCTGTGAGCGTGATGAATGTGTGCAGTGTAATTGTGTGCGTGCGCAAGACGAAACCGTTAGCGTAGTTGTGTACTTCCGCATTGGCGTAAAATGGCGGGTAGTTTTTTTTTGTGTGTGTCTAAACTCTTTTATTTTGAGTTAAATGAAGGTGTAAGTTGCTTTTTTGAGGTCCTGGATTCTCCTTCTTGCTGTAGGTAAGCTTTTTATGTATGTGCTGTGTGTATTTATTGTGTTTTGAATTTTTTCATGTTCGCGATTTGCGGCCGATTTTTGCAAGGTCGTAATGAGTGGTAACGTGTCTCGTATGTTGTTTGCGTTTTTCTTGTGGTGTTTTGCGTGTTTAGAGTGCTGTAGCCTCATTTTCGTTTTGTTCGGCTGCCATTTTTTCTCTCGCTTCGAGAATTTTTTAGTGTCTAAACTCTTTTATTTTGAGTTAAATGAAGGTGTAACTTGCTTTTTTGAGGTCCTGGATGCCCCCTCTTGCTGTAGGCCCTCGCTTGCGGCCCTTGCTATGCGAGCCCGCAAGCGTTGGCAACAACTCGTATGCTCACAACTATATATGTGATTGATTACAGGGTAAGATTCCATGTTATCTTCTTTGATCTCTCCTTAATATGCTTTATTTTGTCTTATTTTTATTTAAGATTTCTTTTTAACCCATGTCACACAATTAATCATCCAAACCTTATACCAAGCTCACCTTTGTACTCCCACCAAGTGTTATCCAACACCCCTCCACTCCAAAAACAATTACAACTTTAAAATATTACAAAGTATGGCAGAAAAAAAAACATTCAGACTTAACTAAAGAACAACAGCTGTCATTGAAAGAAAAAACAACACTGTGAAGATTAATCCAACTACCCGGGTTATCTCTGGGGGCCATAATCTGCTTCCGTGCACTGGTTATATAACTTGAGACCACAAGCACCATAGCAGTATGGTACTTCAATCCAGATTGGTACCACTCAGCAGACACAGTGTGCATCATCCAAGGGGAGTGAAAGTGCAGTGCCTGTGATTAGTACCAGCAATGTCAATCTCAGTGGAAACTGTGCAATTATAACATGGCATTAGTCAACGTTCTATAGCTAGTCTCTGAGCAAAGACCCAGTCTGTGGATAGGATGTCTCTGTGATACATCTTGTCTTCAATTGACCTTAGATCTTGAGCCTTTCATTCTCCGCACACCTGTCAGCCCTGACCTCTAGCTGATTACTGGATTTTAAACCCTGTCATCATTCCTGAAATTTTGCCTAATTACTGGATTCATAACCTGCCATCACCCTTTAACTCTTCCCTGATTTCAATATTCTACAATCATCCCTGACCTGTTGCTTCATGCCTGGATTTCATAGCCTGCAGTTAATCTTGCTGATTACTGGATTCCATAACCTGCCACCAGTTTTGACCTCTTGCTTGATTACTGGATTTTAACCCTTACCATCATCCTTGACCTCTTGCCTAATTAATTGATTTCATAGCCTACCATCACACTTTACCTCTTGCTACCATCATCCCTGATCTGTTGCTTCATTACTATATTCCATAGCCTGTAGTCAACCCTGACCTCTTGCTAATTACTGAATTCTATAGTCTCCCATCAGCCCTGACCTCTTGCTGATTATTGGATTATATAACCTGCCATCAACCTTGACCTCTTACTGAATACTGGATTCCATAGCCTACCATAATTCCTGATTTCTTACTGATTATTGGATTCCATGGCTTGCCATCACCCCTGTCATCTTGCTGACTACTTGATTCCATAGCCAACAATCAATCCTGACCTCTTGCCTGATTACTGGATTTCGTAGCCAGCTGCCAACTCTGACCCCTTGCCTGATTACTGATTCCTTAGCCTGTTACTGGCCCAGACCTCTTACCTGATTTCTGAATTACCTAGTCTGCTGCCTGCTCTTGATTGTACTCTCTACTAACTCGACCTGCAAAGCTAAATTTATCCAGTCCATACGAGGCCATCAAGAGAGTGAAATGGCTATGGCTTAGAGGGAGTCATAAAGGGTCAAATGCAAACATGCATCTAGACAGGAGTGGATGCTCTTTATTGGTTGGAAAATTGCTGTGTTAAAGTTGTGTCCCTTAGCAATGGGCAACATATCAGATCCTGCTCTAGCTTGTGCCTGTCCATTTAGCCCTGTCTCCCAGCCACTGCAACTCCTATTTCCTTGATGGCCTAATCAAGGGAGGAGACAAGTAGCTGGGCACAAGGCTGAAAACTGATGATTTAAACTAAGTTTAATATTATTACATAGTTACATAGTATTTAAGGTTGAAAAAAGACTTTCAGTCCATCAAGTTCAATCTTTTAAGATCTCCTCTGATCTGCAATATGCAGATTAACTATTAATTCATTAGTTGTTAATTAATTATTAATCAATGATTTAATGTTTTTTTTTTTGTTATTATTATTAATTAGTCCAGAGGAAGGCAAATAGAAAAAAAAAAACAAGCGAGACTTAGCCAATTGTCTCAAGGGGAAATGTAAAAAATTTGGATCATTACTGTCTCTCTAATTATCCATGATAACCCTGAATATCCTTTTTAATGAGAAATAAATCTAGTCCCCTTCTAAAGTTATCTATCGAATCCACTGTCACCACCTCCTCTGGTAGAGAATTCCACAGATTAACCACCCTTACTGTGTTTTCTTTCTTTGAGGTGGAATCTTTTTACTTCTAACCTCAAGGGATGTCCTCTTGTCAGTTGAAAACCACTTGGCACAAAAAGCTCCCCCGACAAATCTTTATACTGACCCTGGATGTATTTATATAAGGTAATCATATCTCCTCTTAGACGCCTTTTTTCTAGAGAAAATAAGTTTAATTTGGTTAGTCTTTCTTCATAACTTAGCCCCTCCATTCCCCTTATTAGTTTTCTTGCCCTTCTCTGTACCTTTTCCAGCTCTAAAATGTCCTTTTTGTACTCCATATTCCAAATGAGGGCGTACTAGAGATTTGTATAGTGGCAGAATTATATTTGCTTCCCTGGCTTCTATACCCTTCTTAATACATGCTAATATTTTATTTGCCTTTGCAGCTGCTGCTTGGCTTTGAGCACTGTTACCTAGGTGGTTGTCCACAAGCACTCCCAAATCCCTTTCAATATCTGATACACCTAGATTTGCTCCATTAAGATTATAAATTGCATGGCTATTTTTCCTTCCCAGATGCATAACCTTACATTTATTCGTATTAAATCTCTTCTGCCATTTAGATGCCCATTCCTCAATTTTATGTAAATCCCCTTGGAGGGAAAGCACATCATTTTCTGATTTAATTACCTTGCACAACTTTGTGTCATCAGCGAAAATGGAGACCCCACACTCCAATCCTACCTCTAAGTCATTAATAAATATGTTAAAAAGGAGAGGACCTAATACTGAACCCTGAGGAACCCCACTTACCACATTAGTCCAATCGGAGTATGTTCCATTTACAACAACCCTTTGCTTCCTGTCTTTTAGCCAGCTCTCAATCCATGAGCAGATATTTACTGCAATTCCTGTATCCCTTAGTTTGCCCAATAGTTTCCCATGTGGCACTGTATCAAAAGCCTTTGCAAAATCCAAAAAGACTACATCCACTGAGTACATCCAGGTTCCTACTAACCTCCTCATAGAAACTAATTAGATTTGTTTGACATGACCTATCCCTCATAAACCCATGTTGACTCCTACTTATAATCCTGTTCAAATAGACATATTCTTATATATTATCCCTTATTAACCCTTCTAAAAGCTTCCCCACTACAAAAGTGAGGCTCACTGGTCTATAATTCCCCGGATTTGCTCTTGCTCCCTTTATAAATATAGATATCACATCAGCTTTTCTCCAGTCATCTGGTAGAGACCCTGTGTTGAGTGAATCTTGAAAAATTAAATATAATGGTTTGGCTATTACAGAACCCAGTTCCCTTAGTACCCTTGGCTGTATTCCATCAGGACCCGGGGCTTTATTAACATTTATTTTTTCCAACCTCTTTTGGATTACTTCCTGTGTTAACCAATTATTTGGCAAAGGTAGTGTAGCCCCATTATGTTGCAGTGTCCCAACCACTGGTACCTCCCTTGTGTATACCGAAGAAAATAACCTATTTAGCTCATCTGCCTTTTCCTGGTCACTAATTTTCAGACAGCCTGTTTCACATTCTAATGTTCCTATAGCTTCCTTCCTCGCCTTCTTCCCATTAATATACTTAAAAAATATTTTAGGGTTAGTCTTACTCTCTTTTGCAATTAATTTTTCATTTTCTATTTTAGCCAGTCTAATCGCGCCTTTGCAAGCCTTGTTGATTTCCTTGTATTCCCGTAAAGCAGTCTCTGTCCCCTCTTGTTTGTATTATTTAAATGCCTGTTTTTTACTCCGTATCTTGATCTTTAAATCATTGTTAAGCCACATGGGTTGTGATTTACTCCTTTTACTTTTATTCCCACACAGTATATGCCGTATGTATATTTAGTAAGGATTTAAATGTTGTCCATTTATGTTCAGTGTTTTTACCTATCAGTTCTCTGTCCCAGTCTATACTTTGTATTGCTGCCCTTAGACCGTTAAAATCTGCCCTTTTAAAATTAAGAGTTTTTGTTGGCCCCTTAAAATGTTGTTTTTTTAATTCAATCTCAAATGAGACTGTGTTGTGATTACTGTTTCCCAAAGGTTGCCCTATTTCAACATTTGATACTATATCAATATTATTTGTAATGAGTAAATCTAAGATAGCTTCATTTCTAGTAGGCTCCTGTATAACCTGGGCCAGAGAATGATCCCTGAGTGTACTCAAGAACCTGCTCCCCTTAGATGAACTGCTGGTCTCATTTATCCAGTTTATTTCAGGGTAATTAAAATCTCCCATTATTAGAACCTGCTCGTGCTTAGCTGCATTTACAATCTGTAACGATAATTGTATTTCCTCACTTTCAGCTATATTTGGGGGTTTATAGCATACTCCTACTAATATTCTTTTGGAATTTGCTGCTCCGCTATTTAACTCTACCCACAAACATTCAACTTTATCACTAGGTCCACCATAAATATCTTCTCTGACTATAGCCTTAAATTCAGGCTTAACATACAGACAAATCCCTCCTCCTCATTTACCATTGCCTCTATCTTTCCTAAATAGGTTATAACCATCCAGATTAACAGTCCAGTCATGAGATTCATCCCACCACGTTTCGGTAATGCCTATTAAATCCCATTTTTCATTAATTGCTAATAATTCTAACTCTCCCATTTTTCCTAGCAAGCTTCTGGCATTAGCAAGCATACACCTTATGTTATGAGTCTGTAGTTCTGAAGTGCCTGCCACTGTACTTGAATTACTTAGTACTACCTCCCTATTGTCTATACTACCCCTCCCCCCATCTCCTCCCCTATGAGTTGTTAATTCATCCCTTATACCCTCTACACTTTCTACCCCATTACTTATATCTAGTCCCTCCCCCCACCTACTAGTTTAAAAACTCCTCCAGCCTGTCTACCATCCTATCCCCTAGTACAAAAGCTCCCTCATCATTAAGGTGCATTCCATCCCTACTGTAGAGATTGTACCGAAGTGAGAAGTCAGCCCAGTTCTCTAAAAAGCCAAACCCCTTCTTAGTGCACCACATCTTTAGCCACGCATTAACCTCCCTAATCTCCTTCTGCCTCCCTGGGCTAGCACGTGTCACTGGTATTATCTCCGAAAATACTACCTTGGAGGTCCTTGCCTTCAGCTTATTACCTAGTTCTCTAAAATCATTCTTTAGGACACTCCGTCTTCCACTAACTTTGTCATTGGTACCAATATGTACCAAGACCGCCGGTTCATTTCCAGCCCCTCCCAATAATTTGTCTACCCGACCCACAACATGACGAACCCGAGCACCTGTTCGATTGCTGGGATCTGGGTGACAAATCACCCTGTCTACCTTCCTAATAATAGAGTCCCCTACAACCAAAACCTGTCTGTTGTTCTGCCTATTCTGCCCTCCCTCTCCTCCAGTAGAGCTGTTCGCCCGGCTGTTAGAGGGAACAGCTCTATCTGGCATTACCATTCCTGAATGGACATCGCCAACAGTTTCACTCAATCTGGAAAATCTGTTGTTGTTTGCCAACTCAGAACTGGCCTTCCTCCTCCTGTTCCCCCTGCTTCCCCTTGTAACTGTAACCCAGCTGCCTCCCTGGACATCCTCACTAGCCCCAGCTCCACCCTCCATGCTAGGCCCAGCTAAACTGTGCTCAGTGAGCACCAACCCCCTTTCCAGTGGAGCAATATTACGAAGTGCTGCAATTCTCCTCTCCAGATCTCCAATTTGAGCTTCCAGAGAGGCAACATGCTCACACCTCTCACAGAGGTATGGACCCTGGATCATCTGTTCCAGTATTGCATACATATGACAGGATGTACACTGAATAAGGTTGCCACTGGACTGACTCATAATTATTATAATTGTCTACGAAATTTCAGTGGGAAAAATAAAGAATATAAAATAATATCTTTATATAAAGTTTTCCACCTTTGCACTATAAATCTGTACTCCCTTTTCTTTGAAGGCCCTCCTTTTATTTAAACTCCTAGGCTTTTACTAGAATTGCACTTGATACTGAAAATGTTCGCAAGCTCACAAGTTCCCCTTCTCCGGTTTATATTAACTTCTGCCTTCTCGCCTGGGCACAATTAGTGCACTCTGCAGTTTATCAGCCTTTACTTTTTAAGGTAAATCCACTTGTAAATCCACTTGTAAATCCACTTGTATTGCTTCCTTATATCTCTGAATAGGAATGTTATTAAAGATGAATGATCTTAACTGATATAGAGTAGCAAAGAATCAAATAAGCAACTATATAGCATACTTTTTGCTAGTAACCCTTGAATAGAAATAATTTCCATATGAGTTATCAGTGATCATGTAGTCCAGATCTAAATGTTACAAGTCATATACTAAGAGAACTTACAGTGTATAGAATCTACATATGGGATAAATTAGACATGACATACTCATCATTATACATACTAGTTCAGTGCTCACAAGGGAGTGGAGAAACTATATGTTAAAGACCAGTAAACAATATACATACATATATACATACTATTACATCAAAATGCCATTTAGAAAGCACATAGGAGAGAGAGAGACCGACGGATACAGCACATAGAGGGAGCGAGACATGAGAGAAACAGGAGAGATCGAGAGACAGAAGAGAGAAAGATGCCGATTATGACTGGCAAGTTACCAGTATGTATGTGTGTGTGTATATATATATATATATATATATATATATATATATATATATATATATACTGTACATACAGTATCTCACAAGAGTGAGTACACCCCTCCCATTTTTGTAAATATTTTATTATATCCTTTCATGTGACAACACTGTGTCCCTCTTGTGCCCTCTGTGTCCCCCTCTCTCTCCGTGTCTCTTCTCCACTCTCCCTTCCCTGTGTCTCTTCTCCCCTCTCCCTTCCCTGTTTCTCTTCCAACCTCTCCCTTCCCTGTGTCTCTTCCCCTCTCCCTTATCACCCTCCTCAACCCCACTCCTCAACCTCCCTCCTCATCCTCAACCTCCCTCCTCATCCTCAACTCCCTCCTCATCCTCAACTCCCTCCTCATCCTCAACTCCCTCCTCATCCTCAACTCCCTCCTCATCCTCAACTCCCTCCTCATCCTCAACTCCCTCCTCATCCTCAACTCCCTCCTCATCCTCAACTCCCTCCTCATCCTCAACTCCCTCCTCATCCTCAACTCCCTCCTCATCCTCAACTCCCTCCTCAACCTCCCTCCTTATCCCCCCCATCCTTAACCCCCCTCCTCGACCCCCCTCAACCCCCCTCCTCCACCTAAACCAGCCTAAATACCTCCCCCCTCTCCCCTCACTTACCTGCTTGTGCCGGCACCCGGTATATGCTAATGACGCGGCCACATGTGACGCTCTGCTTCAGTATGTCACAGTACATGTTGGCATTCATGGTTCCCTCAATTAACTGTAGCTCCCCAGTGCCAGCAGCTCTCATGCAGGCCCAGACCATGACACGCTCACCACCATGCTTGACTGTAGGCAAGACACACTTGTCTTTGTACTCCTCATCCGGTTGCCTTCACACACACTTGACACCATCTGTACCAAATAAGTTTATCTTGGTCTCATCGGACCACAGGACATAGTTACATAGTTACATAGTAATTAAGGTTGAAAAAAAAGACTTTCAGTCCATCAAGTTCAACCTGTTATGGTTCCAGTAATCCATGTCCTTAGTCTGCTTGTCTTCAGCAAACTGTTTGCTGGCTTCCTTCTGGGACGACAGCCATGCAGACCAATTCGATGCAGTCTGCGGCTTATAGTGTAAGCACTGACAGGCTGACCCCCCACCCCTTCAACCTCTGCAGCAATACTGGCAGCACTCATATGCCTATTTCCCCAAAACATCCTCTGGATATGACGCTGAGAATGTGCACTAAACTTCTTTGGTCGACCATGGCGAGGCCTGTTCTGAGTGGAACCTGTCCTGTGAAACCGCTGTATGGTCTTGCCCACCGTGCTGCAGCTCAGTTTCAGGGTCTTGGCAATATTCTTAAATGTGAGGGGTGTACTCACTTTTGTGAGATACTGTATATAGTGACAAATTGCCGTTCTCCCTCTGGTACTGTGGCCATCTTCTTACACTTTCCCATCAGGTTCCCAAATACTCAGTAGGCTTCAAATGTGTTTTAAGGCTCTTGCTAAAGCATAGGACAGTGTTGCAAAATGCCACACCAGACACAACAAAAATAAAAGGATTCATACATCAGCTATCCTCTATGCAGTCAAACAGTAGCATACAGCCCAAACTCCGTTTATAACCGCAGGGTACATTATTCCCTGAAGTCCAGGATTCCCAGTCTCTTGACAAAATATCTGCCCCAGCATGGATGTGTCCACCTCTCTGGGTCTCCCTCTCTTAGCTCTGTTTTAAAGCCTTTGTCTTGCTTGCTCTGTCCCAGCCTGGGTCTCCGCTTCTCTGGGAATTTCTTTCTTAGCTCTCTCTCTCTCTCTCTCTCTCTCTGAGCTACCTTGCTTGCTCCCCAAGTGGAGCTCAATTTGGGGGCCATACCCACCTCTCTGAATCTTCCTTTTGAACTTTTAACAGGTGTTCTTGTTGATTTTTGCTGCAGTAGCAGTTAACCCTTTCTTTCCTGGTGTAAAATCCACCAGCTCTGCTGTTCACCTAGACCTCTAGAGGGCACACTGTCACTATATACATATTCACTTTGTTTTATTTATTGTTATTTTAATTTTGGGATATATGATGGAGAGTGGAACGTGGAGGAGAGAGAAGAGTGAGAGAAGAGAGAGTGGCCCCTTGGAAATGGAGGGAAGGGAGAGGTGTGGAGTGGGAGGGCTAGGAGTGGGGGGGGGGGGGGGGGTAGGTCTGGAGGTGAGATTGAGGGAGGGAGGCACCCATAGAAATAGGAACATCTAGCTTAGGTTTATAGGGGAAGGGGCCTGATCCCAGGGGAGGGACAGAGCTTAGGGACAGAGCAAGTAGGGCAGGATTCTAGACCACAAATAGGAGGACAAGAGGCTGGCGGAACGCACAAGGCCCCTAACTATAGGCATGGGGAAATGGTGGTCTTCCTTGATGCCATCCATGCCCATGCCCTTATCCTTCTAGGGTGGAGGAAAGTGAGGCCTAGGCCCTTGGGCCCAGGCCTGGAAGTAGGCAGCAGCTTCAGTTACTGAGGTCGGTTTTGTGAATAGGTCTGTAAGGCATCGTTATGAGAACAGCCAGGCCAAGATCAGTAGGATAATGGAAGAGGAGGCATGAGCAGCGAGAGCTTCAAGTGGTGGCCCCCAAGTGACTGTACAGTATAATGATAATAGGTTGTTGAAGGAGATGATGATCCAACTGACCGTCCTGGAAGCTCCAGGCCTGGTCGTCAGACAGGATCCAGCCACTGTGTCAGGTGAATATCATATACACTAAAATACACCCACATGTACACCACATATACAGCACACACATAGATAACACATATCCCATGAAAGTTGTAATTGCATTTTGTTTTGTGAACAGGTGGTACATATTGAGACATACTCCATGTATTCTTTGGCCACCAGAATCTTCCCAAGAATACCTCCAATGTACGTTTTCCTGAGTAGCCCATGCTAAATCCTTAGCTATCTTACACATTCCTGTAAAAAACAATACAACCTCTAATTTGTATATTCTGTATATCTGCTGTTGAAGGAGATATCAAATCCACACTAAGGCCCTCATTCAATTGCGATTTGGCCAATTGAATAGGGGTCTAAATAAGCACATAACATATTTTTTTTAAAGAAGTTTTTTAGTTAGTGAAAACCTTGCTTTTGGATAGATGCTCACTAACTAAAAACTTCTTTAAAAAAATATGATATGTGCTTATTTAGGGCCCTATTCAATTGGCCAAACTGCAATTGAATGAGGGCCTACGTTTCTATTCACGCAATTGGAATTTGTCACCTAAACCTTCCAGTTCTTTTAATAGAAGTAATGGAAACCTCATTAGTTTACAGTGACCCATCCTACTAGAAAATCAGACACAATTAGCTCACATCGAAAATGGATTCTTTCAGTATATGATAATTTCATATAAAAGCTAAAAATGTAAATATTGTGGTTTTTTTGTGATTTTACCCATTATCAAGCTTTGTTATTTAAAATAGCAGTAATATTTGGCAACTGTGATCCCTTAACCCAAGTTTAATACCAGACCTCTCAAAAAGCTGAACAAAAAATCCAACTGTGCTTCTAGAAATGTGAAAGGAGTTTGAGAAAAAATGTTGGTGGAACTATTTACTTTTCTTTATTTTTGTTTTTTCAACCTGGTGCCTCCATTCTGCATAAATGTTTTCATCGTAATTATGCTGTGATTATATCATTATTATCATGTTAAATGGAATGGATCAGCAGAGAAGAGGGAGAGTAGAGACTGGAAGATTCATATGGGAAATACAGAGGTAGGAATAGGTTGTAGGAACATTACCTTTGAAGCCCATCATTTTTCTCTTTCTAAAATATTGAGAATATTTTTGAAACTGTTGTTGTTGTTGTTCAGTCCTTCAGTTGTGTCCGACTCTTGGTGACCATATGGACGCATCACCCCAGGCACATCTATCTGTGTATCTGGTTGTGCTTGTCCATATTGTTTTCTTGGCAAAGATACTGGAGTGGGTTGCCAGTTCCTTCGCCAGTGGTCCGCCATTTGTCTGACTTCTCTGCTATGACCTGCCCATTTTGGTTGACCCTACATGGCATAACTCACAGCGTCATTGAAGTACACAAGCCCCTTCACCACAACAAGGTAGAGATCCAAAAGTGGATTATAGTTAATATTTAATGTGAAAAGGATAGACATTGGGCATGAAGAAAGATGTGTATTTTTTTTTTTGCTTTAGGTGGAGTATCATTAAATTGTAAAAATGAATAAGGGAATGTACTAAGAGGCTGGTACTAAATTTAAAGTGAATGCAAATTATGTTTGTTGAGGTATAATGAAAGGGTTAACCTTTTACTTGACCTTTTTATGACCACAAGGCAGCATAAAGCCAGTTTTTTTTATTGTGTCAGCAGGCCCTGGTAAATTCCTTATCTAGTGTAACCACATGGGATTTATGTTTTATTCTCCTACCCTAGGTACTTCTCCTTATCGCCAGCAAATATATATGTAAACGGAATATGTTGCAATTTTCTGACCACCTGTGCCTTTTAACCAAAAACAACTGCCTTGTAAGCTATTACGTACCTGATAATAATGCAAATAATGGGAGGGCAAAGCCCTATATAATGTTCTGCAATAATGCCTATTAAACAGAGACTCTTTGATAGCCCTACCTTATGTGTGTTATTCTGTCTCCCAGATATCCGGGCCAGGAGGAGAGAGGTGCTTGAGGAAGGTGGATAAAGGTCTTCATCTGGGGTAGTCCTGTTCCTAGCAGTGGCAGACATCCTATTCTAACAATTTGGGGATACATCCGGGATATCCCTCCAGAACTAGTGAGTAAAACATTTTTTATTTACTCACCTTTTCTGCAGGGGTATCATAATTATTAAATTGGCTATATTCTTTTTTTTTTTATTTATTTTAATGTATTTTCCTGTATTTAGTGTTATGAACTAATGCAAAAAAGATGTCATTGATGAAGTGAGAAAGTAATTTCATGTCATATATTTTTGCAGGTTTGGCTGCTGTAAAATATTTATTTATTTATTTATTTTGCTTCAGTTCCTTCAGTTCAATTATATTTTAAGGTAAAAAAAATATATTTGGTATTTGTGAAGAACTATGCGCCTTAATCTATATTATTTTGTGAGCTCACAATTATCTGGTTATACGTTTTGTGATGTTTATCTTAGTGAATTTTGTCCTTGTGTTTTTTTATATATATTTTAATACTGGTATAAAAAATCCTATGCATAGATTATCCATTTTGACTGACAGACAGTTTGATAAATTGTCTTTATGAATAATATAGTCCAGAGCCTGATCACCTCTGGATGAATATTATGTTTATATGCTGTTGGTCATCTCGGATATTTGTGATTGTTGAAAAAATAGAGAGCTTTAAAAATGTATATAATATATTTACAGCTTACTCTGTTTCAACTGTGTGAGCATTTATACTGTAAAAAACATGTATAGTTGTATATATCAGAATGAAATTGAAGCAGATTACTCTTTATGATGCTAGTCATCCTGATAAAGTTTAATATTGAACTTATAATACCTTGCAGCTAGTAACACCACCTCTATAAAATTAAACTTTAGGAATTAGAATCTGCCATCTCAGCTCCCCAAACACAGCTCATGGGTGTGGCAGAATCCCAGACCCTATGGCCCTCATTCAATTGCACATAACATATTTTTTTTAAAGAAGTTTTTAGTTAGTAAGCATCTATCCAAAAGCAAGGTTTTCTCAAACTAAAAACTTCTTTAAAAAAAATATGCTCTGTGCTTATTTAGACCTCTATTCAATTGGCCAAATCGCAATTGAATGAGGCCCTATGTGTATAGGGTTGCAAAACATAACCTTTGTCCACCTTTTTCTCTCCTAGCGGGAGGTCATTTTGGTAAATGCAGTACAGAGAAAGGGTGTAAAAAAAAAAAAGCCAAACAGGAGATATAATTATCCTAAGAGTAGTGGTTGCAAGTAAAATACCAGAGAAACCAGGGACACAAAATTTTTCTATAAGAATGTAAACTGAACTACTACACTGAGAAACACCAATAGATGCTGCAGGAGAAAGCTATAAGGCAGAGATAAAGGAATTGAGAGACAGGGAGATAAAACAAAAAAAAATCTCCTTTTTCTCTTTTTTAGATATTTGTTATTCTATTATGAACTTCACATGAATCACATTAAAATTATACTATAGAGACATAGTGCGGATATACCACATGTTGCAAGAAAACGTTTACTTGCAATTCTTATTGTGAATGCAACATTTTAAACAATTTAACTTATAGTGGACAAATTGATATTTATGTAATCACTGATAATGTGTGTTACAGGTTATATACTGATGATGTATGTTACAGGTTATATACTGATAATGTGTTACAGGTTATATACTGATCAGTCAGAATTCAAAGAATTTATCAAAAGGTACAAAGTCTGGAAATTTGAAAATTGAGGCAAATCTAATAAGATCCTTGCTATATATGGAAATCATAAATAATACCAGAAATTATATAAAAGAAAAAAGAAAAGGAAGATCGGTTGATACCTAAACTATTGTATTCATGGAATAGTCAGGTTTTTTTTATTTTTATATTTCATTTATACAATAGCATCAAGAAACCTATGATTATTAAGGAAAATTACTCCTTTGAGCTCTAAGTTTAAACAAGTTAATTTCTCGCAGAGCTAGAAAACTATATATCATGATATATTTTTATCAGTGCTCCTGCCCCAGAGCCTTTGTACCCCTATTTTCCCCATTACATGGTACAGTTTTAAAATTTGGAGGGTACCCATGTTACTGACAATAATCGGTGCATAATATACTACCTGGTTAAAGAACCTTTTTATAGAAATGTTTTTTTTTTTTGTGACAATAGTAGGTCTCATGTTTTATGTACTATGTTTTTGTTTTTCCTTGTTTGGTAAATACTATATAAAAAATTTGACATCTATTCATTAGGTCCATCCCCAGCTCAGTTCGGTTTTTTATACCACCCCATGTTTATTTTAGAGTTTTGCAAATGTGAAAACTTAATTTACAGTTAGGGTGGAAGTTTAGAATAGGTGTTTACGATGAGAGAATGTCCGGTTGAAAGATGTAATGAAGTTCTCGAATGACAGATCTTGAATGATTGGATTTTGTTTTTCTCCTCTTTTTATTTTTGTCACACTTACCTACCACCCAAAAGAAGACCACAACTGCATGTACAGAGGAAGAAAAGTGAAACCGCTATGCCACGAGCTTGCCCCGATAAGAACCGGATACAGAGTTTGCTGACTAAAAAACAAAGCCCAGACAAGCTGTGATTCTGCACCCAAGAAAAGGGATTAGCCAAACTCCTGTTAAATGACCTGGAAATGTGAACATACACTGTGTGTCTATTTTGTGTTGTTTGCTAGACCTTCTTCCATAGACTGGCGGCTTAGTCTAGAAATGGTTCTAGGCTAGAGTTAATGGGCGTAGCAGTGGTTCATGACAGATAGTAAATCCTGTAGTAATCTCAGTAATTCTGAAGATAGATGGTGTCAGAGTGAGGAACTGATTAAATAGGATGAAATGCTGATCAGTGACCGTTCTTTTAGGAAGGTCAATGTTGTGACGGCAGAGGTTTTGAGTTTAGATATGATTTCATAAGTAGCATCACCAGTGGTTATGAGGTGGGCAGACTAGTTATTCCAAGTTCTTCCCCAAGTCTGAGCAGGTGCTGGTACTGGAATGACAAGTTTAGCAAAAGTATCAACTCTGTAAGAGGTTGGGCAGTGCGATGTGATTATCTCTACGGCATAGATAGATAACCTTGCAATGTGTTGGAAGACAATAAAAAATGGTGATTGGGTTGCAGGTCTAGGCAAGAATGATGACCTGCCAAATCCTTAAACAATCCATGTTAATTCCAGGTTGTGAGGCAACAAAACACAAAAAATGCCAAGGGGGATGAATACTTTTGCAAGGCACTGTATGTATCTGCTGAAAAAAAAAAGGGGGGGATGCAAAGATCTGGGAGAGTCACATAATCCTTGTTCTGTGGCTGGAAATCTGCACATGATGGACCGTTGCCTTGACCTGGAGATCTTATATCCAGAAGAAATCTTTTTTTTTTACTTTTTGAACCATATTACCTCAGGGGGGCCTGGCTAAGTGTGATACGTAACACTGGGTTTGTATGAAGATTATCTGAGCCTATGTTTTCACGGTCTTGTCATTTTTACTTTTTCTACTCTTTCTTAGCCCTGTCTTCCTTTTATTTTGGCTTCTAGCGCATTGGTCTATCAACTTGCTAGGATATAGAATGTTCTAACATCTGATAAAATCTGTAAATCGGTGCAGAGTTTTCTGTCCTGTTGCAGTAATCAGTGATACAGGTGAGAGTGGGTGTGGCTTGGCAAGTGTACGTTATATCTGTGTCCATTTTGTCGTGTTCTGCTGAATCCGTTCTGTGAGGCAGTGCAGTGTTTTCTGTCCTGTGCTCATTTATCATTCTCCAGGTGAGTAGGCTGGGTCTTTTTTAACAAGGGAAGAGAGAGCTTAGGAGCTTTCAATCATTTCTAATGTAAGTGTAGTTAGTGTGTAGGAGATTAAATAAAAGGAAGAAATCAAAAGAAAACGTGTATTATAAGAAAAAACAGAAAACAAACGTATATTTTTTTTTCTGTTTTGTTTGGGTTAAGGTGTAGAAAAGCAGTCTTATACAAATACATTGATTTGTTTTATCACTGTATTTTTGTAACTGATAATCATGAGTCAGTCCAGTGGCAACCTCACTCAGTGTACATCCTGCCAAATGTATGCACTACTGGAACACATGATCCAGGGTCTATACCTCTGTGAGAGATGTGAGCATGTTGCCTCTCTGGAAGCTCAAATTGGAGAACTGGAGAGGAGAATTGCAGCACTTACTGATATTGCTCTACTGGAAAGGAAGGTGGTGCTTATGGAGCACGGTTTAGCTGGGCCTAGTATGGAGGCGGGAGCTAGTGAGGATGTCCAGGGAGGTAGCTGGGTTACAGTTAGAAAGGGGAATCAGGGGGAACAGGGGGAGGCAGGCCAGTTCTGAGTTGGCAAACACCAAACAGATTTGCCAGATTGAGTGAAACTGTTGGGGATGTCCATTCAGGAATGGCAATGCCAGATAGAGCTGATCGGGAGAACAGTTCTACTGGAGGAGTGGGAGGGCAGAATAGGCAGAGCAACAGACAGGTTTTGGTGGTAGGGGACTCTATTATTAGGAAGGTAGACAGGGTAATTTGTCACCCAGATCCCAGCAATACAACAGTTTGCTGTCTCCCTGGTGCTCGGGTTCGGCATGTTGTGGATCGGGTGGATAAATTATTGGGAGGGGCTGGTAATGAACCGGCGGTCTTGGTACATATTGGTACCAATGACAAAGTTAGTGGAAGATGGAGCGTCCTAAAGAATGATTTTAGAGAACTAGGGAATAAGCTTAAAGCAAGGACCTCCAAGGTAGTATTTTCGGAGATACTTCCAGTGCCTTGTGCTAGCCCAGGGAGGCAGAAGGAGCTTGGGGAGGTTAATGCGTGGCTAAAAAAAGTGGTGCAGTGCAGAGGGTTTGGGGTTTTTAGAACACTGGGCTGACTTCTCACTTGGGTACAATCTCTATAGCAGGGATGGATTACACCTTAGTGATGAGGGAGCTTTTGTGCTAGGGGATAGGATGGTAGAACGGCTGGGGGAGTTTTTAAACTTGTAGGTGGGGGGAGGGCTATATAGAAGTATTGGGGTAAATAGGGTAGAGAGGGAAAGGGATGAATTAGTTACCCATGGAGGAGGAGAAGGGGGAGGGTTACAATAGACAGTAGGGAGTTATTAATAGGGGACTCAAATACAGTGGCAAGCAATTCACAACGGCAGAGCCATAGCAACATAAAGTGTATGTTTGCTAAAGCAAGAAGTTTGCCTGGGAAAATGGACGAGCTAGAAATATTAGCAGTACATGAAAAATGGGGCTTAATAGGCATTACTGAAACATGGTGGGAGGAATCTCATGACTGGACTGTTAATCTGGATGGTTATAACCTATTTAGGAAAGATAGGGGAAATGGTAAAAGAGGAGGAGGGATCTGACTTTATGTTAAGCCTGAATTTAAGCCTATAATCAGAGAAGATATTTATGCGGGCACTAACGGCATCATTGAATCTTTGTGGGTTGAGTTAAATAGTGGAGGAGCTAATTCTAAACGCATATTGGTGGGAGTATGCTATAAACCCTCAAAAATAGCTGAAAGTGAGGAAATACAATTATTGTTACAGATTGGAAATGCAGCTAAGCATGGGCAGGTTCTAATAATGGGAGACTTTAATTACCCTGAAATAAACTGGATAAATGAGACCAGCATCTCAGCTAAGGGGAGCAGGTTCTTGAGTACACTCAGGGATTATTATCTGGCCCAGGTAATACAAGAGCCTACTAGAAATGGGGCCATCTTGGATTTAGTCATCACAAGTAATATTGATATAATATCAAATGTTAAAATAGGGGCACCCTTGGGGAACAGTGATCACAACACAGTATCATTTGAGATTGAATACAAAAAACAGAGTTGTAAGGGGACAACAAAAACTCTAAATTTTAAAAGGGCTAACTTTAATGGGCTACGGGCAGCAAAACTAAATATAGACTGGGACAAAGAACTTACTGGGAAAAATACTGAAAATAAATGGACAACATTCAAACCCTTACTAAATAAACATACTCATTGGCATGTACCATGTGGAAATAAAATGAATAGGAGTAAATCATACCCCATGTGGCTTAACAATGACTTAAAGATCATGATGAGGAAAAAGAAACATGCGTTTAAATTATACAAGAAGGAGGGAACTGAGGCAGCTTTATGTGACTATAGGGAAATCAACAAGGCTTGCAAAAGGGCTATTAGACTGGCTAAAATAGAAAATGAGAAGTTAGTAGCAATGGAAAGTAAGACTAACCCTAAAATATTTTTTAAGTATATTTAATGGGAAGAAGGTGATGAAGGAAGCTATAGGAACATTACATTGTGACAACGGCCAACTAAAAATTGGTGACCAGGAAAAGGTAGATGAGCTAAATAGGTTATTTTCTTCTATATATACAAAGGAGGTACCAGTGGTTGGGTCACTGCAACATAATGGGGCTACACTACCTTCACCAAATAATTGGTTAACGCAGGAAGAAATCCAAAAGAGATTGGAGAAAATAAATGTTAATAAAGCCCCAGGTCCTGATGGAATACATCCAAGGGTACTGGGCGAGCTGTGTTCTGTAATAACCAAACCATTATATCTAATCTTTCAAGACTCACTCACTACAGGGTCTCTACCGGATGACTGGAGAAAAGCAGAGGTGATACCTATATTTAAGAAGGGATCAAGAGCAAATCCGGGGAATTATAGACCAGTGAGCCTCACATCTGTAGTTGGGAAGCTTTTAGAAGGGTTAATAAGGGACAGAATACAAGAATATGTTTATTTTAACAAGATCGTAGGTAGCAGTCAACATGGATTTATGAAGGATAGGTCGTGTCAGACCAATCTAATTAGTTTTTATGAGGAGGTTAGTAGGAACTTGGATCAGGGCAACTCAGTGGATGTAGTCTTTTTAGATTTTTCAAAGGCATTTGATACAGTGCCACATGGAAGACTAGTGAGCAAACTAAGGTGTAGCGGAACCCATCACTGTTTTAAACTGTTTTATGATTATTATGGTTAAAATATGATCCTACTATATATATATTGGTTGATGTTCTACAGAATATATTGGCTCAGAATATTAGCCAGACTTTTGCAGACCTAGGCTAATAGATAATCCTGTTACAGAGATTCAAGAGATTGTAAAGGATCCTTGCATTTTCCAAAGTGTTTTCATTCTCTGATAAGAACAAAGAAGAATGATCTAATTAAGGTCTGATTGTATCCAAGTTGCCAGGGAGGTGTGACTCACCTATTGTCCTATATGTGTATTGTGTGGGGGATATGTGCAATGTCTGTGTGTTATGTGTAAAAACATACTTTTACTAACTTTTGAACCCCTGGTCTGATTCATGCCATTTTTGTATATGTTGTTCCCCTGGGTGAGAGATATTGAATGGTGCGGGACTTAAAGGTGTACCCCCTGTATTTGGGGTACATCCAGAATGTGGTTAAAATTGTGTCTGTTTTAA
This sequence comes from Discoglossus pictus, assembly GCA_027410445.1. NCBI lineage: Eukaryota > Metazoa > Chordata > Amphibia > Anura > Alytidae > Discoglossus > Discoglossus pictus. The sequence goes on along the minus strand of CM050172.1, from coordinate 39,687,432 downwards.
TTGTGTTACCTGTTATCTGAGGGGAGGAGACGTGGGGGTTGAACCATGCAGATAATTGGCTGTTGTGATAATTATGTGGGTGTAGCCCTTCAGAGGGCAACATTGCATAAAAGGAGATTCCCTGTCATTAAAATATAGTTCTACTTGACCCTTCAAAACGTAGCATTGTCTCGTTCTTTGGGGGGGATTTATGGTACCGTTACTCTGCCGCATTTTACAGCACTCCTGGATTATACAATGGGATATCGTGGAGGGGAATAAGCATTTCATTACTGCACAGCACCTTGCTTAAGAAAAGGACGTCTCCAACGGCTGGTACCCTCTCACTACCGGGGTAGCCGTTACTTAAGGGATACAGGAATTGCAGTAAATATCTGCTCATGGATCGAGAGGTGGCTAAAAGACAAAAAGGGTTGTTGTGAAAGGAACATACTCCGATTGGTCTAATGTGATAAGTGGGGTTCCTCGAGGTTCAGTATTAGGTCCTCTCCTTTTTAACATATTTATTAATGATATAGAAGTAGGACTCGAAAGTAGTGTCTCCATTTTTGCTGATGACACTAAGTTGTGCCAGGTAATAAAATCAGATAATGAGAGAAATGGGCGGCTAAATGTCAGATGAGATTTAATACAAATAAATGCAAGGTTATGCATTTGGGAAGGAAAAATAGCTACGCAATCTATAATCTTAATGGAGCAAATCTTGGTGTATCAGATATTGAAAGGGATTTGGTAGTGCTTGTCGACAACCCCCTAGGTAACGGCGTTTAAAGCCAAGCAGCAGCTGCAAAGGCAAGTAAAATATTAGCATGTATTAGGAAGGGTATAGAAGCAAGGGAAGCAAATATAATTCTGCCACTATACAAATCCCTAGTACGCCCTCATTTGGAATATGGAGTACAATTTTTGGCACCACTTCATAAAAAAAGACATTTTAGAGCTGAAAAAAGTACAGAGAAGGGCTACAAAACTAATAAGGGGAATGGAGGGGCTAAGTTATGAAGAAAGACTAACCAAATTAAACTTATTTTTGCTAGAAAAAAGGCAACTACGAGGGGATATGATTACCTTATTTAACTACATCCAGGGTCAATATAAGGCTTTGTCAAGTGAACTTTTTGTAGCAAGAGATTTTCAACTGACAAGAGGACATCCCTTGGAGGTTAGAGGAAAAAAGATTTCACCTTAAACAAAGAAAAGGGTTCTTCACAGTTAGGGTGGTTAAACTGTGGAATTCTCTACCAAAGGAGGTGGTAACAGCGAATTGGATAGACAACTTCAAAAAGGGGTTAGATATATTTTTGAATAAAGAGGGCATTCAAGGCTATCCTAGATATCTAGCAAGGAATATTGATCCAGGGAGAAATTTGATCGCCAGTTTCTGGGGTCAGGAAGGAATTTAGCTTTTTTTCCCCTTATGAGACAATTGGCAAAGTTTCAATGTTTTTTTTTCTGTTTGCCTTCCTCTGGATCAATTAACAATTAATAATAAATAGTGCACATTAAAAAGATCAATAGAGATCTAAAAAGTTTGAACTTGAGGGACTAACTCTTTATTCATCCTCCAATACTATACTATTAATAATTATTTAATCAACAAATTAATTAATAACTAATCCGCATATTGCAGATCAGAGGAGATCTTAACAGGTTAAACTTGATGGACTGAAAGTCTTTTTTCAACCTTAATTACTATGTAACTATGTAACTATGATAAGGGGGATTATATAGGGAAAGAAGACATTATTTTGCATAAACTCTGGGTTGTTAATATAAATGCATAATTGTATTTTTAAGAAATGTTAGTAAAATACTTTATGATAATTGTTGTATCTATGTTCTAGCGGCAGATAACGAATATGGCAATCTTACTATTGGCTATTAATCATATCACTCATTTCAATGTCTATTATGTAAAGGACAACAGGTATAAAGCAAAATTGGCTCCATGATCTAAATGCACTTACATTGATAACCATTGCACCACAATCTGGACTAACCATGATTACATGAGTCTTGTGTTTTTATAATCACTGGTTGTAAGTCTCTCATACAATGTGCTTTTTTCACCTGGACTGTGAACTTTGTGCAAAGGACTCCTTTATTGAAAGCTTTCCAGTTTTGTTGCAGGAACATCCCATGGAACATAGACCATACTGGGTTATCAACTCTGTGGCTCTGCTGGGCACAATAATCCCTGCCATATTCTGTTTCCCAGTGAGCTTTATTCTTTTGGGACACGAGTCTCTTTTGGATTCAGTTTGAAGATGACACCTTGCCTTTCTTATTATGACTGTTGAATTTTTTATGTTGAATTTACAATGTTCGTAATGGCCAATTAAGGATACACCTGGTGTATTCCTCTAGCATTTGCGATACTTCTTAATGTCGTGGTCGTGGATAAAATGTAGCAGAAGAGATATGCCATTTTGTATTTTGTGCACTGTCAGCATTGTTCCTTAATTTTTGTTTTTCCACCTTCAAAGCATAATACATACCCATTGTTTTGGCCTGTTAGCATAATGTTGCAAAAATAGAACATGCCATGACTTAAATAATATATTAGGTAACAAATACAGAAACATCAATAAACTCCTTTACAGTATTCTCAAACTATATTCAGAGATCACCTGAGGAAGGAACAGGTGAATGAGAATGATCATGGTTCCACATAGGTTTCTTCCCTAGACATTTTCCTGAGTACCATTTCTATGTAGTTGTTCTTTCAGAACAAAAGAATGGATTGTTGAGGTATAATGAAAGGGTTAACCTTTTACTTGACCTTTTTCTGACAAAAAGGCTGCATAAAGCCAGTTTATTTTTTTATTGTGTCAGCAGGCCCTTGTAAGTTCCTTATCTAGTGTATCCACATGGGGTTTATGTTCTGTTTTCCCGAACATGTTGCAATTTGCTGACCACCTGTGTCTGTTAACTACATACAACTGTCTTGTAAGCTATTACATACCTGATAATAATGCATATAATGGGATGGCAAAGCCCTATATAATGTATTACCATAATTGTGTGTGTGTCATTCTGTCTCCCAGATATCTGGGCCAGGAGGAGAGAGAGGTGCTTGAGGAAGGCGGATAAAGGTTTTCATCTGGGATAGCCCTGTTCCTAGCAGTGGTAGATATCCTGTTCTAACAATGTTCATATTACCATATTGTAGTATAATTCTTCTTTTCTTCTCTTTATTTTTACATTTTATAGGTCTATGAAGTGTAACCATTTTTAAACGTTTCACATTTATTTTTTGTAGTGATATAACTGTAATTAGCTGCTCCTTGATTTATTGAGTAAATGCCTAGCACTAATTAAAAAACACCAAAACAGAACATTTTGGGAAGCAAAGTGTTTTATTGAACATAACATTTGTATTGGATATAATTGTATTTTAGTGTAAGTTGCATAAATAAAAATAAAGAATTTATCAATTATTTTAAACTAGTTGTTTACCCGTCATAAATGACGGTATAATATTACATGTGTCTCTTCCCGCTTCTCCCTACCCTGTGTCTCCCCCCCCCCCTCCTCTTAGTCCCTTTCCTCCCCTCCCTACCTCTTCTTAGTCTCTTACCCCCCATCTCCCTCCTCTTCGGTGCTCATTACGAGCCTCCCCCCACCCCCCTACTTTACAAACCTCCCGATGAGCGCTTTTAGCGCTCATCGTGATCCTCTCCCACTCTCTACTTTACGGGCCTTATTGCAGGCGGTGGCATTCGCTGCATACATGTGGAAGTCCATAACTTTGCTCTCCCTCCCCTATGTCTCTTTTCCCCCCCTATGTCTCTTTCCCCCCCTCACCCTTGTGTCACTCCCCCCCCCCCCCCCTCCCTCCCTTGTGTCTGTTATGAACAGAAGGGCCAACTGGACTAACAACTTGCTTAACAGTTATATCATGGGTGTAATGCATACATGTAGTTATATGATGGATGTAATAAGTGCATATAGTACTGTCATTGATTAACGTTAAAATACTGTATCTGTATTAGAAATAGGATAGTAGGCTATGCTTAGATTAGTTAATGCAGTCATATCTCGGATATACACATTGTTAAAGAATTCTAAAGAATTTATATGGCTTTGAGAGGCAGCCACAAACGAATCCTCTGGCTTTAGTCTGAAAGGGGGAAGTTTAGTTTTATAACCCTGTAAGTTGAGATATGGCAACTGCATCATGGGATAGACATCTCCCAGGTGGTGAGAGTGTAACAAGCTATTGACCACAAGAGGAGGGCTTAGGCATGTGGGGGGAGTGAGATCTTTGTGTGTTTTTAGATATCTCTGTAACAATAGAAGTGCCAGTCTGATGTTGGACACACTAAATAAAGGTGGTGTCTGTCTCTTCAGAAATGATGTTGTCTTCTGAAGTGTCTGCAGTTGCGACCCATGAAGACAGAGAGAATTGGGGTGAGCGTAATCCCCCCCAAAGCTTGCCGGTTGTAACAGCTGGTGGCATCGGTGGGAAATCTCAAGCATTTTTACCAGCAGACAGGATGGCCACTTACAAAGACAGAGAGAAAGAGAGCCAGGTGTCAGAGGCAAAGGACTGTAGAGGAATGGTCCTTCTAAAGCAATGAATGGCGTTCCTGGGATTGTGGCAGGGCCATGAGTTGTCAGGCTGGCTGAAGAAACTGGTATGGAAAGAGGTTGCCTTGGAGAAACAGTATCCTGCCAGGATAAGGCCTGTTGGTGCCCTTGGATAGGATCTCTATGTTCGATTGGAGCTAATAGATGGGCTCTGGGAGATCGTGTATGGTAATCCTGAATGTGGCATGGGGACTGTAAGGAGGCAGAATAACTTATCTCTTAAACGCTGTCAAGGTCTGGGACTAGAACCATGGTCCCCATAGGCTAATTTGCTGGAACTCCTGATTCAGCAAGAGCTGCAGCTGGAAGCTGAGTATGTTAAATTGCTGGATGCATCCACGGAGGGGATGCTGAGGCATCCACGGAGGAGTTTTGGCCATCCAGTTGGGAGGAACCCTGTCATGCGGACAGGGAGGAAGAGGACTTGTTACCTGATGTCTGGGGAGAGGATATAATGGACTCTGACCAGGACCATAACAATATGGAGGTACACATGGGCCAGGCCCAGTTAATTTTTGCTACAACTGGGAGAGATGAGGATGGTACCATACATTATGGGTACATCTCAAAAGCAGTGGAGTCTCAGACAGGAATAGCAGGCCAGATGGAGAGCCTGGAAGGAACCAGAGATGGATTGTGAACCTAGCATGGGGTTCCCGTGGATAACTACAGTCCAGGAACCAGCCATGGATGCAGGGGCAAACACAGAGAATAACCTTGGGACTGTGTCAGACCAAGGGGGCCAGCCATACCCAAATGGATGGAGCACAATTGCTAATCACAAGGCAGTTGAGAAGACAGAGAATATCTGTCAAACTGATGGCCCAAGGGGAAGTCTGGATGAGAGCTGTGAGGTCCTGCCAGGGAACACTGTGGCCATGGACTCCGAAGGAGGTGAGTTCTGTGCCCAGGCGGTGGTTCCAGAGAGAGGGGGATGTGACATGCTGATCCAGATGCAATCTAGAGGATTGGAGTCTTTAGACCAGGCCACAACATTGGGTGCCAGCTTCCAGATCCGTCCAGTACATTCCCCCTTGGAATTACTATTTTTCTGGGCACCCCAGGGGAGTGTTTTGACCAGGAAGTGGGGCAGAAGAGTGCATTGGTCCTGGTTTTTATGGGATGGGATGGCAATGGCACCCTTGGACTGTATTGATTACCCTGGCACAGAAGACTGTTGGCAGAACTCAGGCCAAACAGAGAGTCTGGATGGGATTAGCTATGTTCACTGTGCCCTGGGAATGGACTGTGGGCCTAGCATGGAGCTCCAGCTGATAGAAAATGTCAGAGAGCTAGCCACAGACCAGAGGACAGGGGAGGTTATGATCCATGATATCCTACCAAACAGAGACCCAGCAAATTTGTTAAAGAGGGACCACATTCCTTATTGTGTGCCCAATCAAGGAGAGCTGGAGCACAGTGCCCTGACACTGGTTCCAGGCGAGATGGAATACAGCGCACCAGGTGTGGTCCAAGGAGATGGAGAAATGGAATCTCATGCCCAGACGATTGCTCCAGGTGAGCAGGGGTACTGTGCCCAGACTGTGGTGCAGGGGAAAGCGGAGCCTCCAGTCCAGACCACCATCATGGATGCTGGGTTCAGTATCAGACCGGTATGTTCCTCCCTGGAGGTATTAGTTTATGGGACTCCCAAGGAAAATGTTTCCCCTCAGACATTGGGATGAGGAGGGCACTGGCCCTGGCGTTTGGGAGGGGGGCGAGCCATGTGACCTTGGGAACTGTTACCTGGACTGGGTACCGCCCTGGGACCCTTTGGACTGGGTGAACTAATAGGCCCAAGGACTGTTTTAGATGCAGCTGCCCAAGGAAATTGTTTCCCCCGATAGATGGGGAGGGAGGGGGCATGTGCCATGGCCCGGGGATGGCGGTTGGCAATTGAGCCATGGAGGCTATGCCCAAAATTGTGTGCTTATTGGAATTGGAAGAAATGTGGACTGTGAGGCAATTACAAATCTATCACTTGCACAAGTGAGATCAGTGTGGCTTGAAATTTGTCCGGCAGGACTGATTCCTAGGCCACTAGCTATTATGAACAGAAGGGCCCACTGGACTGTTTGGGGTTCATAATTTATTATATATGTGGTTAGAAGGTACTAACAATTGGTTAACAGTTATATCATGGGTGTAGTTATATGATGAATGTAATAAGTGCATATAGTACTGTCATTGATTAACATTAAAATACTGTATCTGTATTAGAAATAGTATAGTAGACTATGCTTAGATTAGTTAATGCAGTCATATGTGGGATATACAAAGCATTAAAGAATTCTAAAGAATTTATATGGCTTTGAGTGGCAGCCACGCACAAATCCTCCGGCTTTAGTCTGGAACGGGGAAGTTTAGTTTTATAACCCTGTAAGTTGAGATCTGGCAACTGTATCATGGGATCGACATCTCCCAGGTGGTGAGAGTGTAACAAGCTATTGCCCACAAGAGGAGGGGTAAAGCATGTGGGGGGGAGTGAAATCTTTGTGTGTTTTTAGATATCTCTGTAACAATAAAGAAGTGCCAGTCTGATTTTGGACACAATAAAAAAAGGTGGTGTCAGTCTGCTTGTACTATTCAAAGGTACATGGTGTGTGATTCTGAGATCCTAATAAAAGGGGTCTGATGGTGCCTGTCTCTTCAGAAATTATGCGGTCATCTGAAGTGTCTGCTGGTGTCGAGATCTTAACAAACAGTTGCAACCCATATAGAGAGAGAGACTTAGGGTGAGTGTAGTCCCCCAAACTTGGCGGTCGTAACCGCGTTGCTTCCCTATCTCTACCTCCCCTGTGTCTCTTTCCCCCCTCTTCCTTCTCTGTGTCTCTTTCCCCCTCCTCCCTCACCTGTGTCTCTTCCCCCCTTTCCCCTCCCTCCCCTGTGTCCCATTCCCCCTTTGTCCATCTGTCTTTTCCCCTTTCTCCCTCCCCTGTCTTGCTTTCCCCCCTCCTCCCTCCCCTGTGTCTCTTTCCCCCCTCCTCCCTCTGTCTCTTCCCCCCTTTCCCTCTCTGTCTCTGTCTTTTCCCCCCCTCTGGCGCTGTGTGCTTATATAAAAATTAATAATTTATCAATTATTTTAAAATAGTCGTTTACCCATCATAAATGATGGTATAGTATTACATGTGTCTCTTCCCCCCCCTCTCCCTCCTCTTTGTCTCTCTTTCCCCCATCTCCCTCCCCTGTGTCTCTTCCCCCTCTACCTCCCCTGTGTCTCTTCCCCCTCTACCTCCCCTGTGTCTCTTCCCCTCTCTCCCTCCCCTGTGTCTCTTCCCCTCTCTCTCTCCCCTGTGTCTCTTCCCCTCTCTCCCTCCCCTGTGTCTCTTCCCCTCTCTCCCTCCTCTGTGTCTCTTCCCCTCTCTCACTCCCCTATGCCTCTTTCTCCCCTCTTCCTTACCTGTGCCTCTTTCTTCCCTCTCCCTCCCCTTTGTCTCTTTCCCTCCTCTCCCTTCCCAGTGTCTCTTTCTCCCTCTGTCTCTCCCCTCTGTCTTTTCCCCTTATCCTCTGTCTCTTTCACCCCTACTCCTTCCCTCCCTGTGTCTCTTTCCCCCCTCCTCCCCTGTGTCTCTTTCCACCTTTCCCCCCTCTGTCTCTCCCCCCCCCCCTCCTCCCTCCTCTCAGTCTCTTTCCCTCTTTTCTCCCTATGTCACTCCCCTCCCCCTCTGGTGCCCCACTTTGCGCATGCGCAGCTGTAGCAGCGCTTTGTGCATGCCCCACTGGGACAGCGATGTGCAAACTGCAGCATGTACGGAATTCTGCACATATAGTTTCTAAAGTGAGCATGCACTCCCTCTGGAGCATTGCACACACTTTAGAAACTATATTAGTGATTGTAAGGCATAAATTAAAATAATGTTAGCTTTTGAGATAACATGTTGATACCATAATTATATTCTGAAATGATTTGTGGACAATGGATCAGCAATATATCATTTAGTTGATTTGAAGGATCAAAAGGAAAAATGGGGGGGTAAAGAAAGCTTTTTTTCAAGGTGAAGTGTATAATAGAGAATTAAAAGAAGAAAGTTAGATAAATTAGCAAGAGAAATAAGAATTGAAAAAAAAATCATTTTTACAAAATATAATGTATTATACAAGAGTGCAACAAAGCACGTTGAATGAAATGTACAGACGAATGTATGCAGTTTATTGTAGATATAAATATATTGGGAAGACTGAAAGTAACCAAATCTTTGGGGTAAAAAAATACAATGGAAACCACATTCAGTACCCACATAGTTAAAAAAAAATAAACATCCAGTGGAAATTTACAAACATATCAAGTTGAAATAGGACCAATATATTAATACATTATTAGCATAAGAATATTTATAATGGGTATCCTCAGAAATGTATAGGAAAATAGCAAAATGTAGTGATAGGCATGGTCAGGCTTTTATTAAATATTTTGTAGGAACCAAACCTCTTAATATTCTGTGAATTTGTGTTTTGTCTTTTATTTTAACATTCTTCTGCTTGTCAAATTTGAATAATTGTTTATCCTTGTTTTATTGGCTATTTAGATCAACCTTTTATTAATGAAGTATACTCATTTATTTAAGTAGCATATGTTTTACCGTAATGCCATATATTTATCACTCATTAATTTAAATAGTGCTTATATTTTCAATTTGCTATATTTATTGATATTTTACATAAATATAGGAGACCTTTCTTGCATAGTTTAAGTTTCATCACTGATTTTCTTGCTAGCTAAACAGTGATTTCTAGGAAATGTGATGGAATATATGTTGGGGTAAAATACAAATATCCATACCCTCTAATTATAAGCATACATATATATTTACGTATTATACCTTGTTATTTCCTTTTTGTAGCACTTTTTTGTATTGCTAGATGTAAGCTCTGAAACAGTTAAGTATGAATTTTCCTAAATCAACAGTTTAATCAAAAGAAAATGTTCTCTAAGTGAAGGTTGAGATCGGATGTTTACTGCGCATGAAGGTGCGCAATTATGTAAGCATAGAGCATGCATGTTTTATTTATTTTTTATTTTTTTACCTTTTTATTTTAATAATTTTATTTTCAGGTTTTTATGAGATTACAAACATTAAAATATAAACATCAAAATAATAAAAAAAAAGAAAGAGAAAATATTGATAAAATATACATGATATGAACATTGTATACAAAAGTATATGAAATATTATATTCATAATCTTTTGTAAAGTGTTATTCCAAAACAAAGGTTCAAAAGGGAAAAAAACAATTTAGTTGAATAAAATAGAGTTATATGGAATAACATTTTTAATGATATCAAATATAATGGTAATGGTGAGTGGGAGAGAGGAGTCAAAGGATTTATGGAATCGTTCCCTTCTTTGTTTCTTTTCTTCGTTCACCTTTACCCCCTTTCTCTTCCATCCCTTCCTTTCTTAACTTTATTTTAAATAATATTGCTATAAAGCAAGTTGCTATGTCTTCCAGAGATACCATTTTAAAATGATTTTTTTTTATGTTAAGTAATCTAGTTCTATTTTTTTATTTCTGTCTACAATGGTCACGAGTTCAGTCCATGTTGGTAAAGATAGTTTTTTCAGTCTTCTGACTATAAGCCACTTAGCCGACATTAAAGTCTTTATAATTACATTACTTTGTTTATAGTTCATTTTGCTTGGAAAAATATGGAATAATACAATCCCGGGAGTTAATTCCAATTGAAATTTAATATTTTTTTATATTTGTATTAAACATAATAACCAGAATGTTTTAATGTCAGCACAGTTCCACCACATATGTTCTTGAGTTCCTATTTGTTTTTTGCATCTCCAACAATAACCTTGATTTTTTTTTTTGTGGGGCTATTTTTTTTTTATTGAATTTGGGTCATGTACCAACGCTTCACTAGTTTAAAATATCTCTTAAAGATGAGTATATCATACTTTTCTCTGTTATTAAGAATGCTTTATACCACTGGTCTATATGCCATGTTGTCCCAAAGTTTTCTTCCCATTTTTGCATCCTTTCAGTTTTTTCTATTTCTAATCGAGATTTTATAATTTTTTGACATCTAGATATTGTACATTTCTTCTTACTGTCATTTAAGGTTTTTTCAAATTGTGTCAATTCTCTATTTACCAATATTTCATAGTCTGTGTTTATTATCGATGTGTAAAAAATGTCATAGAATAACTTTAGTGGATGGTATTTGATATTCATTAGATATTAGTTCAAAAGATTTCAGTTTGTGTCCCTGAAATAGGTCACTTAGAGTTTTTAGACCCCATTTTTCCCAGGTTATATTTAGAAAAGGAGTTAGTTCAAGTGACAACTTATATATTGGGATATTTGGGGCTGAAAATTTTACCAATTTCTTTTTTTATTATATTTAAACCACAATTTTATTAAAGTTCTAGGAATAAGTGGTAATTTATTAAGTATCTTATTATCTATCTTCTTATCCCAAAATATATATTGTAAGTTAATATTTTTGACGAACTCATTTTCTAGAAGTAAAAATTTAGGTTTATTTTCTTTTATTGTAAATTTTAAGAGGTGAACCAGATTAATAGCATTTGAATACTGTATAATATTTGGGGCAGCTAGGCCTTCTTTAGAGAAGGTTATCGAAGCAATTTCTTGATGATGCATGTTTTTTTATCTCCATATATGAAATTATCCAATATTTTTTTTTTATTGTTTTACGTTTTTAATTGAAATCTTTAATGGAAGACTTCTTAAAATATAAGTTATTTTGGGCAGAATATTCATTTTGATTAATGCTATTATTCCCAAGCAGGATAAATTCAGAGATTTCCAATTCATTGAAACTTGAAAAAGTAGCTTATCCATATTATTTTGAACCATATTATTTAGGTTTTGACTAAATATAATACCTAAGTGCGTTATTTGATTCCCCCCCCCCCAATTATAAGGGAATCTTTCTTTTAATATAAGTTTATCTTTATCGGGTATATTAGAGTATAACACTTCTGTTTTTGTAATATTTACTTTATAATAGGATCAGTCACTGTACTCTTCAATAAGCTAAAGTAGGCTGATTATTGAATTCATTGGATCAGTAACTGTAACCAATAAATCATCAGCTAAAATAGTAACTGTATTTGTAATAGAGCCTGTGAGGAGACCAATCTCGCCACTGTACATTGGAGGAGCCTGGTTGCCCGCCTGGTGCCTTTTGACTATGGACCGGCATTTAAATACTTTATTTTCCTATGCAGAAAGACTTTGGTTCCATGGCCATTGAACTATATGTATGTGGTCTGAGCGCCATTCAGTAATAATGTGTGCTCAGACCTAAGCTATCTGCAGATATGTTCTGGGTTATAATATGTTGTGGTTATATATGTAAAAATATTGTATTGTGTGGTATGCAGTCAAATATCTTTGGTCTCATACACTTGGTCAGGAGTTGCCCATCTGCCTCTTAATACTATCTGCTAAAACACACAAGAGATAGCAGAACAAAAGGGTTTTAGCAGACAAGATGGCACCATGAACAATGGGGGCAAGGACTCTTGAATAATGAGATGGCCTGGGGTTTCCCCATACTCCCAGCAGGGGAGTAAGTGAGCCTAGGGATGTTACTCTCTCCACCGCCAGAGGTAGAATGTGCAGTTAGCCACGCCTAGTGGGTGGCTCCTGGGGGAGGGGACTCCTGGCTCCCAAGCCTTAACCCTGTCTGATTGGCCAGAGGTAATTAGGGGTTGACCAAAGGTAGTCACTGCCCCTACTGTGTATGTGAAGTGTTTAAAAATGTGTGTTGTTTCAATAAAGGCAGTTCACTGCTTGACCCTCAAACACAGAGCTTATGTCTCGTTCTTGGGGGGATTCATGGTATGCTGTTACAGACTGACTGCCAGGAGTGTAGGCATCTTGGGGTGCTTTTCCTGTTCAGCTGCTAGCAGCTATTCGTGATGTTCCAGTTCCAGGCTTGGAGCATTTTCCCCTTGGATCCAGTTTGGGGGAATGGGTGTCCTGCAGTAGCTGTCCCTATATCACTGGACGGGCAGATCAGCAAAAACGGCCTTGGCAACCCCTTATATGTGTGGGGGTACCGTTACAGAGCCAGTAACTATACCTTTTATTTGTTTACAGCTTCTAATCATTTCCAATAAAGGTTCAATAATTAAACCAAATATAAGTGGTGACATAGGGCAGCCCTGTCGAGTTCCATTTCTTAAAACAAATGATTGAGTTTTAAATCCTACTCGTTATATATGCATTGACTTCTGTATAGAGCGCTGTAATCGCACATGATCCAAAAGCCATATTTATCTAATTTATCTAATACTAAATGTATAAAGTCCCAATTCACTCTATCAAATGCTTTTTCAGCATCAAATTACATAGTTACATAGATACATAGGCCCTCATTCAATTGCACTTTGGCCAATTGAATAGGGCCCTAAATCAGCACATAACATATTTTTTTAAAGAAGTTTTTAGTTAGTAAGCATCTATCCAAAAACAAGGTTTTCACTAACTAAAAACTTCTTTAAAAAAAATATGCTATGTGCTTATTTAGGGCCCTATTCAATTGGCCAAATCGCAATTGAATGAGGGCCATAGTAATTAAGGTTGAAAAAAGACTTTCAGTCCATCAAGTTCAACCATTTAAGATCTCCTCTGATCTGCAATATGCAGATTACATATAAATTACTTAGTTGTTAAATCAATTATTACATTTTTTTTTTTTTGATTATTAATCCGGAGGAAGGCAAACAGAAAAAAAAACAACCCAAGTAAGACTTAGCCAGTCGTCTCAAAGGGAGAAAAAAAAATTCCTTCCTGACCCCAGATACTGGTGATCGGATTTCTCCCTGGATCAATACTGTCTCTCTAATTATCCATGAAATTATAGAGCTACTAGTGGTATTTTTCTCTTATGTACAAAATCATTGATATTAAAAAGTTTTCGGGTGTTATCCGTTGATTCTCTAAACTTGCTAAAACCTGTTTGGTCTTTTATTAATTAAGTTGTTTAATACTGGATTTAGACGAGCAGCCAATATGCTAGAATCTATCTTTATATCGGTGTTAATAAGTGATATTGGATGGTAATTACAACATTTTGAGGGATCTTTATCAATTTTTCTTATAATAGTTGCTGCCTCTAATGTTTCTGCCGGTGCTTTGACATTTGTTTTAATTTCATTATACATTTTTTGTAAATGTTTCACTATAAAAGAAGAGAATAGTTTATAATATATATTTGGGAACCCGTCAGGGCCCGGAGATTTCCCAATTTTCTACGATATTATACTTTTACGGATTTCATCTTCTGCAATATCTCTTCCCAATTCTATTAATTGTATTTCTGATATCTTCGGTAATAATATTTAAAAAAAATATTCTTCAATTTGTTTAATTGTAGGCTTCCGAAAATGTTCTGTTTGTTCAAAATTATATAAGGACTTTATATCTATTGGGTTTCTGTGAAGTACATCCTTATTGAAATATATCATATGGATTTTTTTACTAGAGTTTATTCCTTTAATTTGTTTAGCAATTAATTTTCCTGGTTTATTACCTAAATGATAGTGTTTTAACTGGTATAGCCAGATTAAATTATCATTTTTTTTCTGTTGGATCTTTTTAATTGCTGTTTGAGTTTTAGATATTTCTAGAGTTATAATAGTTGTTGGTAACAATTTATTTTTTAGTTGTAATTGTGTGAGTTTAATTAACAAATCTCTATTCGAAGTCTCTTTCTATTTTGCTCTATGTTTGGACCACGCACAAAGAATACCTCTCACGTATGCCTTGTGCATGTTCCAAAGCAATGATTGCGATGTTATGGAGTTTTCGTTGATTTAAAAAAAGGTTTCTACGTGTTTAGTGTGAGCTCCTGCTTAAAGCACTAAAAGTGGGCTTATAAATTGCCCTAGTTATCATAACTAAACTGCATACCCTGAAAACAACTGGGGGAAGAAGAGGGGGACCCATTTCCCCCGTGGGACCCTCAAAAGATACCCCTGGAGGCACAGCTGCAGAGAAACCTGCACCCGGCCAGCTCACTAGAAGACTGCCTTCCTGCAGGGACTTACCGGGAGGTGAGAGCTTCAGAGGCCCTGCGCCTGCTACAGGCACCCTTTGCCAGAAACTGCAACACTGCAGAAGGGCCTGGTCAGAGCAACACAGGAGGCAGTGGAAGCTACAGAGACCCCAAGATCGGGTGGTGGCCATCTTGGATTTGCACGAGGCAAGGTCTGAGGTGGAGGCCCAGGCCCCTGTGGGTGCACAGGATCACCTCAGGAGCTTTACCCATTAACCCTGTGACCCTATGCCTGGCGACCCAACTGTAAAGTGAGTACTGGTGGGGCTGGAGGAAAGAAGCAGGAAGATAGAGGGTGGCTATTTCTTTACCTGCATTAGAGGGGTCAGAGAGGCCCTTGCTGTTGGAGTGTCAGTCCTGCAAAAAAGAGCTCTTAGGCGGCCATTTTGGGGGCATAGGACAGGACTGTGCACGCAGAAGAAGGGATACATGTCAGCCCTAACCCCATCTCCTCCACAAGTATAAAACAAGCACAACACTGTTTATAATACACCCCTCATCTAACTAGCCTGCTACCCTTAACAGTACAAACAAGGAAAATCCACACTGACCTTAGGGTACTTAAACCTTTGAGAAAACTGGAATTATAAAAACTCACTATTCAACTTACACACCAACAGATAAGGCTGGATTGCATCCTTCTTACCTTTATTCTGGCAGCCCTGCGAATCTGGGCCCCATATGTGAGAAACTGACATATGTAACACTGACTCGTTGCAACTGGCAGACAGAGAATGGAGGCTCACTGACACCTAGTGGACAGAAACGATTCAACACTATTCCCCAAAGCACTACAACTGTCAAGCAGGGGTATTACACAAAGGTAAAAGTGGAAACCTAGATCAGTAAAGAGGAAGGGTTTACTCTACAATCTACCCAGCACAGAAAAGCCCCTCAATCACTCCCTAAAGGACGGACCCTGCCCAAGACAAAACACAGGTGGCACTCAACACAAAAAAACAGAGACTGCAAACAGAACCACTATATGTAAAACTTGAAATGGCGAGAAATCCCTGACCGCCCCCTGCGTAACAAATGAGGGGTCAACTCTCTAAAAGCCATGCACAATAGACTGCAAGCAACCAAAGACCATGACTAAAATGTGATTAGCATTAAACCCATTCATTTATCTGCACCACCACTTTGATCCCTCAGCAACTGCTACTGACCATCAGCCACAGACTGCCCACGCAATAGTAACTTTAATCTTTGGGCTTCAACATGGGGAAATGCAAAAAAGGCACTGCAACCAGAAGGATCACAGATCATTTTAAAACCCCAGAAACCGCCCAAAAAGCAAACTCAGAGCATTTAGACAACTCTGAGGACCAGGAGGACCTGGGTGCAACCCAAAGCAACATGGACCTCTCACCGAGATCCATAGCCCTGATAGAACGAATGTTCCAGGCATATACTGAAAAGACTGTGAACGCTATAAGAAAGGACATAAATGACCTGGGTCAGAGAACCCACCTTCTGGAAGAAATGGTAGACCAGATTGCTGAAGCCCAGGAGAGGGACAGAGCGCTACACTCGCAGACCTACTCCAGAGTGGAAACCCTCGAAGATAAGTTTGAGGACCTAGAAAACAGGTCGCCATAATTTAAGACTGAGAGGGATTCCGAAGGCAGTACAAGACCTGAAGCCTTACCTGAAAGACACCATCAAGGGCATTATTCCGGAAATACCAGAGTCAGTGTGGGAGATAGAGAGGGCCCACAGAGCTCTAGGGGCACACAGAAACCCAGACGTACCGAAAGATGTGATCATTAGATTCCTGCGACAACAAGCCAGGGACCTGATCCTGGCGGCAGCCAGAAAAAAGCAAAACATCAGGGGCACAGACAATGCAACAATACTGCTGTTCGCAGATCTTTCTCCGATCACACTGACCAGGCGCAGGGAAATGAAGCCAGCCCTAGAGATTCTGAACACACATAAAATCCCATATAGATGGGGCTTTCCATTTGTGGTATCTTTTCAACATAAGGGCAAGATATACTCAGCCCGCTCCCTGGAGGAATGCCGCTCTCACCTCACTACTATCGGACTTGCACCTAATGCACCGAACAACGCAGAGAGGGATCACAGACGAAACAATACTACTGCGCCCACCAAACAGTGGACTAAAGTACAGAATAAAGGCAATCAGAGCTCTTCCCCAAATTCGGGGGAAACGCCTACGAGCCAAAAGTCCACTACTAGAACTGGGCAGATACCTGAAGGCGCCCTTAGAGCTACATGAAGTACCATACCAATCGGACTAATTTACAAAGGGTTTAATCATTCATGATTTGTTGTTGAATTTAAGGCTTTATCTTTTGTCATTTTAAGCACAATTCAAAAGTCATTGCTGGTTGTTACTGTTCCTTACAAATGTCTTAGCCTGAGAATATAGCTACAAAACTTCCCATAACTAGACTTGAAAGGAAGACAACACTGACACTCACCAAACTTAAACACTAAGGCGAGAGTCGATGGAAAGCCTTTTTTTTTTTTTTTTAACAAGAGACGAAGTAAACAGGTAAAGATGGCTACCCACTTGAAAATTAGAGACCTATTACCCCCCCCCCCCCCCTACAGAGGACATAACATAAAGGCAGGCCTCACAAGAGCTCTTTTTACTACCATACCGAAGCCCCCATTGATGAACTAGCAGGGAACCACCCAAACCAAAAGAAGACGACACTAGGGGAAATAGAGGCCCACTGAAAACCTAAAATTTGAGGCACGTTACCACTCAAATCAGCAACGTAGGGTGACATAAACAAAAAAAGAACCTTCCAAAACCTTATCATAATCCAAGAGACAATCTGAGTGTAGAAGGCCAACTAGCTTTTATAGATAAGACCATGACACTTTCCCTTCATCTCTTACCAGACTATTAGACTCTATAGATCTAAATGAGTTGCCCCTCAGTGGCTACAAGGAACTACTTTTATGTAATGGGTTCCTTTTATATACCCCTCCAACAGGGGATTATAGGACGATTGGCTCCCATAGTCCTACCCCCGACAGATGCCAGAATTTTTGACTGGCGTAGGAGTCAGTGTATATGTATTACGGTTAATGTTGTTTATGAACCTTCTTTTTTCCCTTCCCCTCCCACCCCAGCACGCTCTATCCGGAATGAGAAGACATTGGCCCGCAACGGGGCCTGGAGGCTCCTTCTGGTGCTCCCTGGCTCTCTGGTCCCTCCTGCACAATCCGGGAGATGGGGTGAGTTGACAGGCTCTCAACAACACATACTCAGACTTACCCGATGGCCAGTGTAGAATACGCTTTTACCACACACAATGTAAAAGGGTTCAATTCACAGTACAAAAGGAGAAAAGCTTTCCTTTATTACAAGCATATAAAGCCTTCTGTCCTGTTCTTGCAGGAAACACATTTGCCCAACACAAAATCCCCTCATTCATGGATAAAGAATACCAAAACTATTACTCAGCTACGCAACCCACCAGAAAAGCGGGGACATCAATACTAATACACCGAAATTTTCCATTCCAGATCACCTCTAAAATAATTGACAAAGAGGGACACTACATTATTCTATCCAGCACAATTCTAGGTTCAGAGCTGACGCTAGTATCCATTTATGCCCCGATGACATCTCCACACAAAACTCTTTTAAAAATCCTGAGAGTACTTGAATCTCACGCCCATGAAAAACTGATAATAGGGGGAGACCTCAATCTGACATTAGATTCTCTCTTAGATCGATCTAGGGGCCTAGACTGTGGTCGGTACATAAATAAAATGCAACAAATTAAGAGATTATTAAACGCTATAGGCTTAGTGGACGCCTGGAGAGGGCATCACCCAACCAGACGGGAATATACTCACTACTCGCATGTACATGGATCTTATTCCTGTATCAATACAATACTAGTAAGCGCGCCTATTTTTGATATAGCTAGATCAGCCGAAATTAATGTATGCCCATGGTCGGATCATTCGGCGGTGACCCTGACAATAGACTTTGGCGAGACCCAGAAAAGCCCCTTTATCTGGAGGCTAAATGAAATTTTACTACACAACCCCACATTCAATAGCCAAGTAGTGAAAGACCTACAACTATACTTTGACATCAATGACACTACAGACATAGGGATGGGCTGGATCTGGACTGCCCATAAGGCGTATATACGTGGCACCTATATTAAGCTTGCTTCGGCCTTTAAGAAGCAATGCCTGCAGAGGGAAACAGAGATCAGAAAAGAACTCCAAAGACTAGAGAGACATAACCAGACTAACCCCTCTCCTCAAACAAGACATCAAATAGATAGATGTAGACTGGAATTCTACAATGCTCTCTCAATGCGGACAGACTAAGCACTGAGGCGCACCACCCACCTATACTATACGAAGGCGAACAAACCTAGCTCCCTTCTAGCTAGGAGACTGAACCCTAGACCCCTTCAGCAAAAATTTTTAAAGCTTAACACCGCAAATGGGTATCCCTCAGTAAGCCAAACAGAAATTAAACAGACCATTGCGGCTTTCTATCAAAAAATCTATGCTGCAACTATCCTACAAGGCCCAGATGCGACCCAATCCTATCTGACATCTTTAGATCTACCCAAGGCCACGGAACAGGACAAAAGCATGCTTAACTCTGACATATCAATAGAGGAGGTACTCAGAGTTATTGAAAATCTCAAATTAGGTAAAGCCCCGGGCCCAGATGGGTTCCCAAACTCCTACTATAAAACATATGCTGGGCTTCTAGCCCCCTATCTATGCAGGCTTTTCAACTCCATTCTGAATGGAGAAGCCATGCCACCTGAACTCAATAGGGCTTACTTGGTGGTGTTCCCTAAGGAGGGCAGGAACCCCCTGGAGGCCAAAAACTACAGCCCAATGTCCCTCCTAAACGGCGATATTAAGATGCTAGCAAAGATAATGGCGGACAGGATCTCCAAGTTCCTACTGGAACTAGTACATAAAGACCAGACAGGCTTTATCCCATTCAGACAAGCACCAGACAATCTTAGACGAACTTTAAATGTACTACATCTAGCTCAAAGGGATCGTATCCCTCTCTGTGTCTTGGCCCTTGACATTGAAAAGACCTTTGACACGGTAGAGTGGCCCAACTTGCACGCGACACTGGCCAAATTTGGCTTCAGAGGACGCTTCATAAATCTGCTACGCTCTTATTATCATCTGCCCCAGGCGGCTCTAAAGCTACCAGGGCCAAACAGGGAGACTATAGACATACGGAGAGGAACAAGACAGGGGTGTCCCCTGTCTCCATTACTCTTTGCACTGGCCATGGAACCTTTGGCCCAAAAAATCAGATGCACCGCAAACATAAGGGGCCTGAGAATCGGCCTCCAAGACCTCAAATGCTCCCTGTTTGCGGATGACCTCCTATGCACTCTGACATTCCCCAA
This sequence comes from Discoglossus pictus, assembly GCA_027410445.1. Taxonomy (NCBI): domain Eukaryota; kingdom Metazoa; phylum Chordata; class Amphibia; order Anura; family Alytidae; genus Discoglossus; species Discoglossus pictus. The sequence continues at coordinate 39,667,398 of CM050172.1, read as the reverse complement.
GAGCTCGATCCCGGCCTTGCTGACGGTATTACGTGACTTTGGGGAGATATCGGGGCTAAAAATTAACCTGGAGAAAACCGAGGCCTTAGATGTAGGAATACCATTGACAGATCTTACAGAATTGCAAAGGACTTATAACTTTTCCTGGCCAAAAACATCAATCAAATATCTAGGGGTTCAGATTACAAGGAGGGTAGCGGGAATATACAAAGCAAACTACCCCCCATTGCTTCAGAAATTAACAAAGACTATACAAAGCTGGTCAAAGCTAAACATATCATGGACGGGCCGCATCACGGCCATCAAGATGAATATTCTGCCCAAAATATTGTACCTTTTCAGGACCCTTCCCCTACCGCTAGATCTCAAAGATCTAGACAGATTGCAGAATATAATATTTAAATTTATTTGGAGCAATAAAGCCCCGCGGATCGCTAGGCAGATGATGTATAAACACAAAAACCAAGGGGGATTATCCTGCCCAAACCTCAGGCTTTACTACAAAGCAGCCCAGTTGGCCTTCCTGCCACTAACCCACACAAAGACACATCAACCCATATGGGTCTTTATGGAGAACTGGGAACTTAGACCCCACTCCTTGGACACGCTGATCTGGGACCCGGGGATTCATAAAATCAAAAACAAAAAGTACCTCACCAACCCGATGATCAAACTCACAGCATCGGTGTGGACCTGGGCTTGTACCAAACACCAACTAGCGCCACCAATCACCCCTATGACTTCTATAAAATCCTTCCCAGACTTTGAGACGACCTTGAGCTCAATCTCAAAAAGGTGGTGGCTCTCTAGTGACCTTAACAGAATAGGGGCGTGGTATCATGACGATAGAGTGGTGAATCACGAACAACTGGTAACTAACTTTAACATACCAACAGGGGAACTATGGAATTATAGGAAAATCAGACATTGGTTAGAATCCCTGACAAAAGACTGGGGCCCACCGAAACAGTGCTGGCTATCCACAATTTGCAAGAATATTCCCAACTCTAGAGGCACCCTGGGTCTCTTGTACTCCAGCTTTAACAATACCAAACAAAAACAGAAACCCGCCTGTATGGCACACTGGGAACAAGACCTAGGCAGGGAACTGACTATAGAAACTTGGCATAGGATTAGCTGAAATCTGACCAAGGGCTCACTTACCCATAGCCTACCTCACCCCATCCAGAATGCACCAAATTGACCCGACGATAAATAGACTTTGCTTTAGAGGCTGCCAAGCTACAGGAGATTTTAGCCACATTCGGTGGCACTGCACAAAGGCACAAGCTCTCTGGGGGAACGTGTTCCAACTATTTTCACAACTAATACATAGCCCACTAACACCCACAATAGAGGTTTGCCTGTTAGGAGGGAAGGCAGAGAACATATCCCCCAAGTGTAATGCACTCCTACAGTATTTTACTTTAGCCACTAAGCATACTATTGCCAGACACTGGAGAACCCCTGCACTAAATCTAAATGATGTCATTACCAGGATAAACTTCATAATGATTAATGAAAAATTGAAACATTACATGCAACACAGCTATCCCAGCTTTCTGGATATCTGGTCTCCCTGGCTGGACTCCCCACATAGTGCCACAGTTTAGCTCAGACCCCAGCCTCGGGGTGGGGATGGGCCAAAGGGCCGCGGGGGCGACGGATGGGGCCCCAGAGCCTACTTGCGACCAGTGTTACTCGAGACGGTGAGTGTGCTATTTCCCCACCTACCCTTCCCCCCCTCCTCTCTCCCCAGTTGATAATTGATTGTATTTTTGTTTTAACTTGTGTAAAGAATAAAATCTTAGAAGACAATATAAAAGGAAAAGAAAAAAAAAAAAAAGAGAAAAGAATTTGGAGAACACCAAAGGATAACTAGGTGATGTTAAGCAATGTGGTACAATTCCAAGCACAACAATTATAAAGGAATTCCTATATGTACTAGATAAATATGATGCAATAAGTATGGCTACTATGAACATTGCATATATTTGCTCCCCAATGGTTGAAATGTATTAATCCACTTCTGTTCTGACGCAAACTCCATTTAATAAAAAGATGTTCGAAAAAAAAAAAAAAAAAGGTTTCTATTTCCATTTTAAATTTTTCCCTATCTATCAATGATTTAAAAAGAGTTTAATCTAAATTACGTGATTTATTATATTGTATTCTAGACCCATCTTTCACTATCCTTGTTATCAGTGCATGGTCTAACCATGTTATTGGACTGATTTCAATGTTTTAAAATCTTATTTAATACATTTAAATTCACAAAAAATAAATCCAATCTTGTATATGTCTTATACTTATTGGAGAAATAGGTAAACTCTTTATCAAGTGGGTATAATACCTCCAACCATCATATATTTTATAATTCAGTAGAGTTTTTTCAGAATTATTTGCATTTCTAATTATCATTTTATCTGGTTCTGGTTTTACTGTGGATCTCCTATCCATAGATAAATCTAAACAGATGTTTAGTTCACCACAAATAACCACGTCACCTTTTTTAATGTGATTTATATGTTTTAATAATTTGTTCAAAAACTTGTAGTGATTCTTATTAGGAGCATAGATGTTCGCTATTGTGTAAAATTGATTATTTATTGTACCTGTCCAAATTATATAACGACCAACTGTATCTTTTTCTATGAACTCTTCAACAATTTTATTTCTGTTGTTAAAGAGTATACAGACACCTCTTGACTTAGTTCTATAATTAGAAAAGAGTTTTATATTGTACTTTTTATCTGATAACTTAGGAATATTTTTTTCTTAAAGGTGGCTCTCCTGTACACATACAACATCAGCATTAATTTCATGGAAAAAATCATGACCATTGCTCTTTTTAAAGGAATATTTAACCCATTTACATTCTGAGATATACATTTAAGTCCCATAATACTTTAGTGTTCTGATTGTTCATATCCATTACCTTTTGCTCCTCTTTTCCACTGCCCATCCAGATTGTTTGAATTCTCCTCCTTTCCATTATATATCATGCAATACTCCACATTTACATTATAGTTAACCTTCATTAATATTTCTTTGACTAAGACAAAAACATTTGTAACCATTACATAAAAAAAAAGATAATAAAAAACAACAAGAAATCCCCCCCAGAAGAAAATGAAAAAATAATACAATGTTGTGGCAGCAAGATAATTGTAATTTCAACCATTTTTGTAGTTTTAATCTGATCAACGACTAACCCATTAACAATTTTTGGTTTAGTAATGAGCTATCTGTTTCTTTCCTTATTTATTTCTTATTATTTGTCAAATGTTGATCTCCTAAATTAAATGAATAAGGTCTAAAAAATCATTTAGTTACAAAACTTATTTTAAATTGTATTTTTTTTATAAATAAATGGAGTAGAGATTTCCATAGCTAGTCAACAAAAACCATCTATCAATGTAAAGTGTTTTCTATAATCTATGATGTTAATTTCATTAGCTTTAATATATTTTTTCAGTGAATTTCTATAGTGTTAATTTAACAACTTTTCCTTTCTATTCCCATACTTTTCTTTTACTTTTACTTTCAATTTTTTCTTACTTATTTGTAATTGTTTCTACTTATTTTACTATTTTCCTGTAGGTGGTTTAAATGTAAATTGTGAATTTCTTTCTTGAAATTATTATCTTAACTTTTCCCTTATTACACCTTGCTTAAAAATTAGTAATTCCATGAGTGTTTTGATATTTTGATTATAAATCATTTAATTTATTTAACGTGATTCAATGTGATTTCTTATTATATAGTATTATATAATATATCCTGGGATGGGAATTCTATATAGTTTTTCTATCTTATTTTCCTATGAGTTCACTAGTGTATTCAAAAAGGTAGTAATATAAACATTGAAGTCTTTCATCAAAACTTTCTCCGAAACGCCTCGATTTCTCAAGTTGTTTCGTCTAGTATAGCTCTCAAGAGCATTGTATTTATTTTTTAATAATTTAACCACATCCTCTAATTGTGTGACCCTGGTTTCCATCGTTTGATTGTCCAACCATAATTCCTCATATTTGTTCTCTAATTCATCCATTTGATTTTTCATAGAGTTAATCTATTTTGTATTATTCTTAATCCCCTGTGACAATTCTTCTCTTAAAGAAATTTTGAATTCTGAAAGTAATTTTTTCATGTTATCCACCGTTCGTAATTCTTGCTCTCTTAAGATTACTGTATCAGGTGGTTTTAGCAATTAAATTTCAGTAGATTTCATATGAATTGGAGAAAGTTCTGATTGGGAAGAATTGGTTAGTTGGGACGTTTCTAATGTTCTATCATGATCTTTCTCTCTTGGGTATAAGAATGAAGTCATACTTTTCGTATCAAGTTTATTCCCCTTGTCTTTTGATTTACTTTTTAAATTACTCTTCATTGTAGATTGTTTATTTTCTTTTGAACTCATTTTACACTTGATCCAAACTAAGAATTAATATTCACAATTTACCCCCCTTCCCTTTTCTTTTTCTTTTTCCTTTCTTTATTATTATTTCCCCTTTCTTTCTTTCTTTTTTTTCTTTTTCTTTCTTTTTCTTTCTATAAATATTCTTAATTTTAATTCGAAAACCCGATACTTATTCTCTATATTAAGGTATGAGTGGATCAAACCAAAATTCCCTGGTGTTACATGAGAGATGTTTCAGTTCAGTACTTCAATCAAGAATAATACAATTTCATGAATTAATATTCACAGTAGGTATCGCTATGTATCCACTAAGTTTGATTAAGATCAATACTCAGGTTCTCTGTATTATCATACTGCGAGTAAATCTAAGATCTATAATCTCGATATCTTACATTAACAATATTTTGTATCTAATATATTGAAGATGAGGATTTTAAGAAGACTATAAACATAGAATTTCCAGTTAGTCTAAATCCAACAAATTATATCAAATAATTCACCCAAAAAAGATTATACTCAACAGATATTGATCTCAACCGATTGTATCACTCTACAACAAACTATAAGGTACACATGAGCAAAATCTTTCATATATACTGTATATAGAGTAACACAACTTGTTACAATATTGCAACAGTTCTAATTTTGTTGCTTTAATAGGTTAGTCGCAATGTTCTAAATTAATGAAAAATCTTGTATAGTTTGAACTACATACTAAAAATGCACTCCGATACTCTTTTTAAGTTCTTATTATATGTACTATCAAAGATCCTTATAGCAGTGTTCTTACTGGAATTACATTTCACTGTATTAATGTGTAATATGAGCTGTTTTCTTTTTCTTTCTCTTTTTTCCTCCTTTCCTTTATCACAGCCTAGTTACTCATGGGTCTTAGAAATCCATAAAAGTATATCTGAAGATGTTAATCACTCAGCAATGTTATGTAGTTTGCTTCTTTGCCCTTTCTTCCTTTCTCTTGCTTTTTTTTTTCTTTTTTCCTTTTCCTTTTTTCCTTTTCCTTCTCTCTTCTCTCCTGGTACTATTCTCTTCCTTTACCCTTCCTTCTCTCTCCTCCATTTAGGAATTTATGGAAAAAACAATGCATCATTCTAAACAGAGCCGCCTTGGTGAAAATCTGTGTGTAGGATTGCTTGTCATGTGTCCCTTCCGTGGGAGGCTGGAACTTGTAGGAGTGATGGACGGAGTCACAGCAAAATTACCCCAGCAAGACAGACCCGGAACCTGGTATGATTGCATTTTTTGTTGATAACCTAAAAATGCTGATTAGCGAGATTAAGTGAAATAGTGTAATTAAGAGATGTAGAATAGATTAAGATATATTATAAATGTAAAGGTGTTAATTACTGACATTAAGAGATATTAAGAGATATTTTATCTGGTGAGGTTTTTTTTAAAGAAGCACTGTAGATATAGATTAATAGAGGTGTACCTTATCTAGAAAAGGCGTGAAAGGTTTACCTTACCTTTAAAAGGCGGATTTGTCTAGACTGATTCCGGTGCAGTGCAGTAGATGAACTGATAGCGGGTAGATTTGCTACCTACCCTCGCATGACATTGATGTGAAACAGTGGTTGTTGGGATAGAAACGCAAATTAATTTGGGCCTGTGTATGTGGCGTGAAAACTGAGTGTGAGTGCAATGTGCAGTGAGGTGTAAGAACTTGAGAGAAAAGGGGGTTTGCCCCTCTGTTTGTTTTGTTATTTGGAGTGTGCTTGTATTTGCAGTATTCTGGAGGTGAAATAAGAACTGTGTGTGAGCGCATCCTGTGTGTGTTCTAAGCTGCTTTTATTTGTTGTTGTATTGCTAAGACATGCTGTTTTTATGTTCTGTTAAAATTGTTGCATGTTGCTTTAAGAATTACTGACAGCTTTGCAATAGAGATGGTGTAGCAGCAATCCCCTGCTGCCCTCCACTTTATGGTATCTTGGCAGTTTCAATTCTGTGTTAATTTCTGTGTGCGGTATACTTTTTTTAGTTGAAAGAAGTGTGCATATCTAGCAGTGGAGAATTTTTGTTTGTTTTTTTGCTAGTTTTTTTAATGTATAAAGTATTTTTATGTCCATTTATTTCCATTGCAATCGCTTCATTTCACAGACATAGGGAAAACTTAGGGAGACATGTACCACTCACGACTGAGATTTAGTTCCTTAGAAGAATTTAGCAATTGATATGAAGGTTTTTGGCACCTGAAATTGATTTAATGTAAAATTATAAAAGATTGTTTTTGAAATTAATTGCAAAGAGTAATTAATGGAAACAGAAACAGGCAGCCCCCCTAGTATTGTCCATTTCTAGGTAATATGTTATTTTTTGTGTGCTATATAGTAGGCAGAAAGCTGACAGAGAGAGCATTAATTAGATTACAGTAATGTTAAAGTTAGATTTTTGGTAGGTCCATATTTGTAAACTTCAAAGAGAATAAGCATAGGTTTTATAGTAGACAGATTATTTTAGTTTCAGAATTTGATGGTTGTATTTCATGCGTAAGTTACTTAATTAGGGTGAGGATGGCATTAGGATTAGTTTTGTAAACTTTGTCTTCTGCTATGTATTTTCTGCTCTGTCATTTTAAAGCAAGCTGGTAAAACAATTGTGAAAATCTGAGGATATCCAATTGTTAAAGGTGTTATTGTGTTTAACTTTTTTTTTTTATGAGTGCATATGTCCTATTCTGTATTTTGTGTTGACTTAATGTGTCTTATGTTTGGTTTTATAAAGTTGTGATTAATACACAATTGATAATAGTGACATACAGTATTTGTGTTTAAAGTTAGTATGAGGTTTGAGCAACATCCCAGACCACCTTAAATTATATCTGTAGCACGTTTTTACTGATAAGGTAGAGTCTGTTTAATTTTATATGCTGTAGAATTAACTATCAGAAATTGTTTGTTTTTTGCTTAATCAAGTTTCAGAAATAATTTAGAAAATAAGGTTTTATGATTTAGTGATATTTTTCTGTAGTATAGCGTATTTGCCCAAGTGCCGTTATACCCCTCCCTTCCCCAGAAGGTTTTTCAACCCTCCTTGTATCTTAACAGGTATAGAGTGGGTCATGAAAGCTGTCCCTGTAAAAATTAAATAATGTATTATAACGAGTTACTTATGTAGATCAGATCGCCCATGCACAGAGTATTTGTCTACCTGCCCACCTAATAAGAGGTATTCCTTATTTACTGCTTGTAGAGAGTTGTGGTCCCAGGTGTTTTGCACCTGCTGCTCCAGCCATAGCTCTACCACTGCTACAAGAGTAATAATGATTTTTATGGAAATATTGCTAAGATGAAGGATTTAATAAGCAAGTTAAATGTTTAGTTTTGTGTAAGTATAGAAAGCATTTTGTATTTATCCCCATAAAGTGTGATATGGAATTTGAGAAATTGATTTCATGTCCTATATTTTTTCCAGGGTTGATGGCCATATAATATTTAGTTTTCATTATAGATTAAATTTGGTGCTATTATGTTTAGGATTAGTTATAGGTATTTATGTATATGATTTGTTGTTTTTGTCTTGATTCTTATAAAGGTGATTTTGAGGAGATTTTGCGCTCACAATCATCTAGTTATATGTTCTGTGTTGTCTTTCTTGTCTGAATCCTGTGTTCATGTTGTTTATCAACATATTTTTATGCCGGTATGAAATTTCATTGTAAAGATTATGTTTTCCAGTGAAAAAAGGGGGGCCTTTTTTTTAGCATTGTGGAGTGCATTATGGTTGGAGATGTTCATGGGTGTCCCTGTGTGTGAATGTTTTCTTTCTGTATGATCGAGTATTGGAGTTGAGTGAGTGAACATGGAGCAAAAAATGACATGAGAGTGTTGTTATCTGATGGGGAAATGTTTCTTGTAGACGATTTTTGTGTTATTCGTCTTTCTCCCTGTTTGTTTTGCTTGACTTTACTATTTGACTGTTCAGGGGGGAGCTGTCTATGTTCATCATGTATGTTCTGATTGTGATGTGGTTTGTGATGCTCTAAAGGGAGATTTGCCTTTTTCCTGCAATAATATACTGAATATTTGTAGTTCCATTGAGTACCAATATCCAGATCTTATTGTTACATTTCTGTATAAGGATTGTCCATTGTGTCTGATGGACAGTGTCTTGAAGTTGTTATGGAGAATATAATCTGAAATCTGATCAATTTTGGATTAATATTTGTGTTTTATATGCTTTGAGCCATTTTGGATAATAATTAATAAAGGTTTTATTTAAATCTGGTTGCTACTTATGTTAAATATTTTTGAAGGGTTGTTATTCAAGAAGATTTTGTTACAAGTAAATATAGTAGAATTAATCATTTTGGTACCACTCTAATAAAATAATCAGGTGGTATATGAACAGGAAAAGAGTGCTTCCATGACGTGCTAGTCTGGGCAGTTTCCCGCTGTGAATGTTGATTGCTCTCTGACCAGCATCAGAAATTATTCCCATGAGGAGACTTCCCTAACACTGCACCGGTTGCAGAGCCTGGGACAGAGAAAAGGAGAGGTGGTGTACCTGGGGTGGTGTACCTGGGGTGGTGTGTCCTGCTGTGCCTGTGGAAAACGCCCGGATGATCTGGAGGCGATCCGTGTTGAGACATTCCAGCAACCAGGCAGACGGGCTCAGAGCAGACTGATGGGATCGGTATCGGCCCATGGAGGTGACTTACTTCAACAAAGGAGGCCATCTGAGCTCCGACTGCTGATTCCCCCCCCCCCCCCTTGAAGATTGAAGTAAAAGGGTTCAGAAGGTTTAATACATGACTATAGGTCTCCTCCTTCTGTCCTTATTTTTCACTTCCCCGCAATAATTTAAAAGAGTGATGAACTAACTTGCAACATAATAAACTCTAGATATCTTCACAATTTGAAAGTTGTTGTGTTGGCTTAACTTGATATGCTTAATAACACCACAAGCGGAGTAAAATCATCCATTTAATTCAAATTAGTGGAGACTATATCAAAGATTTGAAGCTAAATTGCCGGGACAAACGTTGGGACATTAAGTAGATTCTTTTTTCAGGATCCCTTTATGAGAGATTCTCTCTAGATTGTGCATATACCACGTGGAATTTAAATTATTAAAACTATAATCATTGGAAATTATTTAAATCCGTATATATACATACCTCAATTTATAAGCTTTATTCCATGAGATCTTTGCCTTGAGCATTAATCATCATGAGGGATAAAGATACTAATCCCACTAAAGCTAAAACTAAAGCTAAGAAACAAACTGGGAATGCTCAAAAACCAATCTCCACATCCTTTTCTCCACAAAAGGGAATTTAGGAGCTATGAGTTCCTCCCAACTTGAATCTTCTATTCAAATCCATTCATCTACGCCATTAGAGGAAACAAAACTCTCTACAAATGATGAATCTGTTGAATCAACCTGTTTACAAGAAGATGAAGTTGTGACTACTTCAGTAATGAAAAGACTATTTAATGAGTTTCAAAACACTCTAAAACTAGATCTCTCACAAGATCTCTTGCAGGACAGAGTGGGGGAATTGGAGAAAAATCAAGAAACTCTAATTAAAGAATTCCAAAAAGTAGTTAACTTTTCAAAGGACTTGGAACATAAACTGGACCATTTAGAAACTAAAGTTATACAACAGGAGGACTTCTCTAGACGTAACAATTTGAGACTGAGAGGCATTTCTGAAACTTTGAACTTTTCGACGAATTTAAAGCTTTTAAAACTGCATTTTTTACATACTTGGTTGTGCCTAGTAAACCTTGGATCAATATGTTAGATTGGATCCATTGGTTTCCTTTACCTAAAGATCTTAAAGGAGTCAATAACAGAGATGTTATAGTCAAAAAAAAAATTTAATATAAAGAAGCAGTTTTATTAGCACCATGGCAGAAATCTAATTTTGATCCCCCTTTTGAAAATCTCATTATTTTTACAGTTCTCTGGAGAAGCGCTAACAAAACGCAGAAAGTTTCAAGAAATCACTAAAACATTAAGAAAGGAAAACATAACATAGAAATGGGGATTTCCCACTAAATTGATCATTTTTAAAGATAATCAAAAAAGAATTGTCTATTCAGTGGTAGAGGGGTAAACTCTGCTGAGGGAATGTAACATACCATTTGTTGAGTCCGTTAAGGAAAAACTGTCTGGTCTTAACTTACAAAAACTTCATCTTTTGTTGTGGAAAAAGTTATAAGTACAGGTTAATATGGACAATTTAAGGGAAAGAAGCAGAGAGGGAGGAAGGGGAGAGCGAAAGAGGGGAAAAGGAGAAAAGTAAAGACCCTATGCCTTTAAATCAGTGGGACCGAGATTGAAAGGAGCAAAGTTTATGTAGGAGTTGTATTCTATTTATTTATTTATTTATTTTTCTTCTGTCCACCCTCAATATCATATTTTTGGACATAATTAAAGATTTACACTTAAAAGTCGCACTTCACCTATAATTAAATTTAGAAAATAATTTGATGAGGAAACTAGATATTTATATAACACGATAAATGATTACTTAATATAAAATTAGAAATATATAATAAAGTAGTATATAAATCATTATTATAAACAACTACACATATTCACAACGCACATAAAGACTTACACTAAGTAGTTGATTAACTTCTTGAGTTATTAATTTACACTTTGGATATATTTTGATGACGAAATAAAATATTTTGTCTTTTTTTTTTCTTTCCTTCTATTTACTCTTAATATCATATTTTTAGGATGTAATTAAAGATTTACACTTAAAAGTTGCACTTCACCTATAATTAAATTTAGATAATAATTTGATGGGGAAACTAGATATTTATAAAACCTGATCAATGATTACTTAACATAAAAGGAGAAATATATAATACACTTTGAATACATTTTGATAACGAAATAAAATATATATTTTTTTTTTCATGTGAAATTATATTTAGAGGAGAGTGGGCAGCATTTCTTGTGTGGGTTTCCAACGCAGGGCTGCTAGACGTAGATTGGTCTAGCTTAACTTAAACCAATAGATTTATCTACATCTGCCTATTCGACGGGTACAGAATGGCTAGAGTATGGATGATTTTGAGTATGTTATTTTATTGTCAACGTACAGGAATAAAATGCCGGGGTTGGGTATGACTGTGTGCTTGCAAGGGTTTCCTTTAAACAGAGTTAGCTCCCTGTCAGGTCCCATTGGTTTTTCTTATGGGAATAAAAATAGTGTCACAAAATGTTCAAGGATGAAATTCTGCGTTTAAAAGACGATTCATAATGGAGCATTTCCAAAAATCACAGGCCGATGTTGCCTGTGTACAGGAAACACATTGGCAATCGGACAAAATTCCTTTTTGGAATTATACGTTTTATACTACTACGGTTGATTCAACGTATAAAAAAAAGTCACGTGGGGTATCAATCCTGTTTAGTAAAAATATTAACATTAAAGAACAATATATGATGTGGAAGGGAGATTTGCCATATGGGCTTGGAAAATTAACCAACTAAATTATACCACCGTAAATATATATTCACCCAATGAGAGACAAAATCAATTCTTAAGCAAATTACTTGAACGGATTAAAAAGATTAAAATGAGCAAATTAATTATTTACGGGGATTTTCAATATGGTATTGAATGCATCTTTACATAGAAAAAACACCAATAAGGAGTGTTCAGAGGGCCACATAATAAGGAAAGCTAAACCTTTCCATGACTGATTTATACGATCTCTGGCGGTTAAGACATGGTGACGCAAGAGACTATACATTTTTTTCTCATCGCTACGCGTCGTATTTCAGAATAAATTATTTTTTGGTTGATTTGGAGACATTGGCAGCTGTAGATTCCACAAAGATTAACATAATCAAATGGTCCAATTACGCCATGATGGAACTACAGATTAATGACCAAAAGATTAAAAAAAAAATATTCTAGAAATCGAATGGATATTTCATTATTTAACAAACTAGATAAACAAACCGTACTACAGGATGAAATAGAAACATTCTTCCAAATCAATGATAATTCAGTTACTGAGCCTTCAACGATTTGGAATGCCCATAAAGCATACATAAGAGGAGTGTTATTCTCTTGGGGATCATTTAGGAAGAAGCAAACTGGTCTTCCACTCCGAGATCTTTATGTACAATTGGTGAATTTTGAAAGGCAAAACAAACTTTCTCCATCACCTGATATAATTAAGGAGATAATAAAGGTAAAAACTAAAATAAACAAAATAGAAAAAGAAACATTTATAATTCTCTATGGAAACTCCAGCAGAGAAAGTATTTTCTGAGCAACAAAGCAGGCAAATTGGTAGCCCCGAAATTAAAAAATAGAATAGAAGAACTAATAATTGAGAATAAAAAGAAAGATCTAATTACATTAACAAATCCCAGTGACATCAAAAAGGCTTTTTTTCAGTTTCTATGAAAATCTATACAATTTAGAAAATAATAAAGAAGTTATAAAACCTAAAACAGAAGAAAAAAAACATTTTTGGACAAAGTTTTGCTTCCTAAAATTAGTAAAGACGATTTAGTATACCTGAACAGCGAAATAAAAGCATCAGAAATAGAAGAAGCAATTGATAACTTAATGTTAGATTCAGCTCCCGGACCAGACGGGTTTATAAATTATTTTTATAAAATCTTCAAGACATCACTCACAAAACAAAATGAAATTAAGATAAAGGGCAGTGCGCCAACAGTAATGTTAGAGGCAGTCATAATTAACATTCCAAAATAAAGATATTAGTTACTGTAACAACTATAGACCAATATCTTTAATGAACACAGACATAAAATTATACTCAAAAATACTTGCTAAAAGATTGAATAGCTGCCTTGCCAAACTAATAAATACGGACCAATCTTTTTTTTTTACAAGATCGACAGGGAGCCGATGATACTAGGAAACGAATTGACCTAATATCTTTTTGTAAAGACAATCATAAACTGTGTATAGTTACCACCTTAGACACTGAGAAAGCCTTCGATAGGTTGAACTGGGATTCTATGAAACAAATCTTATTAAAATTTGGCTTCGAAGATTTTGGATTAAAATCAATTGGGGCTCTTTACACACACCCTACTACTTCCATATCTGGAATTGGTCTAAAGACAAGTCCTTTTTCCATCAACCAATGGGACTCACAGGGATATCCATCTATGATAATCAAAACAGGTTTTGGGTTTTGGCTTAAATGGAACAATAAATTAAATCTAGCGACCGTTCCATCTCCTGGAATTACATTGTCATGGCCAAGTAATATGTTTCAAAGACATAATAATAATTATTAATGTTTTAAGATAACTACTAACTAGGTGAAATTATTTTATAGGTTATAATAAGTGTACAGGATAGTCAGAAATGTCAACTGAGTAAGAATGCATTTTTTTTAGGTTTTGTTTTTCCTTTTTTGATTTTTGCTTGTTTGTTTTTCTGGCCATGGTATTTTTATTTTTTGCAATTTTTATGCTCAATGAAGCTACCCTCATGTTGACATTCTCTCTGTTGGAATAAATGTGGTATGTGCACAATTCCTAGCATATTGGAGGATGTATGTATTAACAAATTGATTGTCGGGATCGATATAACATGGAAATTAAACAGAAATAAAAGTATTTTATATTGCCGATTTGCAAGCTTGAGAATGCTGTGCTAATAATTTTAATATCTAACATCACTTTCCCTTTAATTGAAAATACAATAGTGTGTGTATATTTGCATTTACAGTGCTACGGATAGGACTTTACCCCCTTGCGGGTCCTCTCTAGTACCAGTTGGTCTTTTGGCTCCATTTGTGGGTTACTGGTTTGAATGCCAGTGAATTTGTAGCAATTTAATAGTGATTTTCAAATGTAACAGTTACAGGCTTTAAGAGATCAAAGGATTTGCGGCAACGGAGTTCGGATTTCGACATCCCGTAGGGGTTTTTCGCCCTTAACCCACAAGTCGTTAGCGGGTTGCTTTGCAGGGACAATTTAATAGTCGTAAGTATTGAGGGCTACGTTAAGCGCTACAGTTTTACACGGTGAGGGAATTTAGTAGGGCTGTAAGAAGGGAACATGATTAGAGGGGGATTAATTTCGGAAAAGATTTTAGAGCTTTATTAGTAAATGTATATTGACAGTAATAGAATTAGTCATTTATTTTTAAGTATACAACCTGTTACAGGATAATTCAAGTAATGTCTTATCACATATATAAAGACATAATTTAGTAGTATTGAAACTGTTCTAATGATGATTTTTGCTGCTTTAGCAGGAGTAGAAACTAATTGTTGCTTATATATTTTACATGTATTTTATGTTTATTAGCTTTGCATGATTTACATTTTGACTTAATTGATTTTAGTTTTATACCATTCCTTGCTTGGAAAATTTTAGGGTAAGTGTATGTGATGAGAGGATGTCTAGTTGAAAGATGCATAGAAGTTTCTTGTATGACAGATCTTGAATGTTTGGAATTTTGTTCTTATTTTTGTCACACTTGCCTACCCCAGAAGATGACAGCGAGTGCGTGCCTGTAAAGAAGAAGAAAAGACAAAAAGAGCAACAAAGAGACAAGTGTGCCCTGATATATGATGAGAGAAAGTCTCTACCAAGTACCTATCCTGATGACAACAGATAATAACAGACGAAGAAACAGATACAGAGTTTGCTGACTAAAGACAAAGCCCAGACATAAGTCTTGCAAAGAAAGAGGACGGGACAAACTGTTGTTCATTGACATAAAATACACTGATGCATATATCTGCTGGCAAAGAGAAAAGATGTAAAGATCTGTGAGAGAGTCGCATACTCCTTGTCCTGTGCCTGAATATCTGATGTTCTATTGCTTTGACCAGAGGAACTCAACATCCAGCAGCAATCGATCAGCCTATTTACCATATGGACAAAGACTGGGTTTGTATGAAGTTTGTCTGAGCCAATGTTTTCATTGTTTTCTCATTTTCACTTTTTATACTCTTTCCTAAACCTGTCTTTCTTTTTACTCTCCTTTGGCTTCTAACACTTCTGCACCTTGTTCTATCAACATGCTAGGATCTAGTACATACTAACATCTGATAAGGAATAGTAATTAGGGAAAGAAGAAGTTATCATGCATACACTCTGGATTGTTATTAATATTGGTTCAAAATGTATTGGTTATTGAATTACACCTATTCAATAAATGCTAACTGTGAATAAGACAATGAGTATAAAGGAATTGGTTCTATGGTCTAGTTATTGGTGACTGGTGGGGTGGTGTTTGGTGAGAATTAAGTGAGGCTATCTTGTCTGCATTAACCATTGTTTTTATTACATACCTCGACTTTTATATCCATTGCACCGCAATCTGGACTATCTCATGGTAACATTTAACAGCATTTGTGGATGTTTTCATCCACCCCACTGAACTATTTCCTTGTTATATGACCTTGGTCAAACAGGTGCTCACTTATGTTTATCTGGATTTATTTTTTGGACTTATTTTTATTTTTATCCGGACTTATTGTTTTGTTTTTTTATGGTCTTATTGTTTTTTCATCAGGACTTGATTTTTCTTCTTGTTTGTGTTGTATAACCCTGGATTGTAATGCTTACATTCAACAGACTTTTCACATCTGGACTGTGTTAAGAACTATTGTTGAGAGACCTTTCCATTTTCCACAGAACATATTGGGCTATTATAATTGCTTTTTAATTTGTATTGTTTTTTGATGTTTGCTATGTATAACAATTTTTTTTTCTTTGCAAGGCTTTTGTTATTAAGGTAAAAGGTGCAAAGGACTCCATGAGATGTAATATCTCCATGTTGTAGGAAACTCATCTGTACTGGATCCTTTAGGGGCCTTGAGTCTCTTTAGGAGCCAGTCTGAAGATCTTGCCTCTACTTCCTATTATGTTAATCAGTTTTATTGATTTTTATATATTTTTTTCTTGTAATTCTTGAAATGTACATTAAGATTGCACCTTGTCATATTTGTATTTTTCCTTTGATGACAATTTTCATAGGGGGGGAGTGTTGGGGTAAAATACAAATATCCATACCATCTAAGTATAACTATATAAATATATATATATATATAAATATATATATATATATATATAAATATATATATATATATATATATATATATATATATATATATATATATATATATATATATGTATATGTATTATACCTTGTCATTACCTTTGTAGCACTTTTTGTATTGCTAGATGTAAGTTCTGAAACCGTTAAGTTTTCATTTTCCTAAATCAGCAGTTTTCTGGAAGACAATTGAAGTCAAAACAAAATGTTCTCTAAATGAAGGTTGGGATAGGATGTTTACTGCACATGAAGGTGCACAATGATGTAAGCATACTGCATGCATGCTTTTGATGCATGCTCTTGTATGTGTTCACCTTTTAATTGACTTACAAATATAAATTATCTTTTATTGGCCTAAAAGAAGGTGTGATGGAACATAACATTTTCTGTATGTGGTACTACTATAAAAGTTTATGATTTGTATATTTTTGTTGTCAGCAGCAGACATTGTGAATGCTAATCTGTTCCTGATCCAGGAACGTCACAATAAAGTGAAGAAAATCAGAGGCCTCTGTGTTTTGGTATCATAACTGGATTTTGGAGTAGAATGTCAGTTTGTGGAAATGTTTTTCTTCGACAGATACCAAATACTATTCTAATTAGGTTTGATAATAAAATATCACTCAAATTATTACAAATTTGGGTCAAAATCCAATATGATAATCAATTCAAGCAGATGTATATCCTTAGGATAATGCACCCTCAGACAGAGTCTGTGCTTTGGCAGGGAAGCCAGTGACTTGCCCCTTTTGTGACTGTTGGTGCAGGCTGTGTCATCTTAAAAAAAGGAGAGGGAACAGTAATGAAGAACGGTTCACATTGACATTCAATGATGTTAATAGAATCAAAGAATGAAGAAAGATACTTTGTACCCAGATAACACTGTTAATAGATAATGAACATTTTTACTCTAGTCATTTCTCCTTTGTATTATATATCCTGCAAGACTACATAAACTCATGCAACAAGGAAGAGATCAGGAACCCTACTCTCAGTATTAAGATATCTGATGGGATGTGTTACTTAAAATACTCGTGAACAGACTGGGTAGACCAAAAGGACTTTGGAGGTCTTCTTATGGCTTATCAAAAGGACAGAGCACTTGTCATGTTCTTGATTGGCTTCAATAGCCAACAGAACTGGAAGACACCACGGGGTTAACACAAAACTTATTATCAGCTTAGTAGTCCGGAAAAAAAAACGCTTTTACAAGAATAGAGAAATAGATACTAATATCTGCCCTTGTATTTTCCAAGGAGCTGTGCACAAATTAAAGGACACTCTAACATGAGAACAATTCCACTGGCCTGTCCTAATAATGTAGGAGGGTAAATTGTGGAGTCTCGTAATAAAAAGACTATTACATTTATTTGAATTCACAATTTCCATTCACTACAATGCCCCAAAAGAGGCATTTACAAAAGAAAACTTAATATTGTGTTATTACAAGGACTAACCAATTAGCACACGATAAATTAAAGGACCACTGTAGATTCTGAAAATCTTCATTTGTTTGTGAAGTTTGTAAGAACTTAAGAACATTAGCAGCTGTGTAAGTTGTGGACATTAAACATTTCTAGCTGCAATCTTTATATTAGTAGACAAATGATTCTATGTTTGCTTCTTCCAGATTTCCTGCTGGCTTGTAGATTGAGTTGGAGTCTTCTACTAATTGTTGTTATCTATTCAAAAGTGGAATGATGGGAAGGGACTAGGATTTGTTGAATCACTGGTGGATTCACAAAAGATTTCAGCACAAGACACCTTCGCCCTCCCTTCCATAGGCTTAGCAGAAGCAGCCGGCAATTATACCTTGTTGTGCTTGCCCTGTAGTCCCATTAAATTCCCCTAACATGTAAAACCATAGCTTGTAACGTAGCAAGCAAGACTTACGGATATTAAATTGGCCTCGTAAAGATGACTTGCGGGGTAGGGACGAGAAAACTCTACGGGACGTGAGAATTCGACTTGCGCGGCCGCAAATCCTTTGTTCTTTCAAGCCCGTAACTGTTATGTTTCAATCGCACTATTAAATTGCAAGAAATTCACTGGCGTTCAAGCTAGTAACCCGCAAATGGAGCCAAAAAGCCTATGGGTGCTAGAGAGGACCTGCAAGGGGCTAAAAGTCCAATATGTAGCACTGTAAATGCAAATAAACACACACTACTATACAGATAAGAACAGGGAAAGTGATGTTAGGTATTTGAACGAATAGCACAACATTCTCAAGCTCGCAAATCTGCGATATAAAATACGTTCATGTTTAACTTCCGTGTTATATCGATCCCGGAAATCAATGTGTTAATACATATAATGGAACTCACACGGACTAGAATATCATATTTACGGCTTTATCGATATTTCATCATTTCTGGAATGTGTGTCCGATTGTAACTCGTAATTGAACCCCATAAGATTTTGAAATCCCACCTCCATTTTTCAGTGATGTAATTATGACGCTCTCTGTTTCCATTGGGTCCATCTAAACCCGTAACTACGGGTTTGACTGATTGATCATGTTCACAGCCGCACATCCAACATTCAACAATTGGTTTACGTGTTTGCGTCTCAAGCTCTTAACTCGCAGCATGGTTTAATTTAATAGCTCTGTAACTCAGAAAATTTTGGAGCCCGCAGCCGTTGCAGGTCTCAGGTTGCACATACGGCTTGGAAATTAATATGGCTACTGGTCTGCAATCAACCCCTTGTGCCTTGAAAAGGAAGCATAATTTTCATGGCAGCTTCTATGCACTAACAGAGTCTGCTAAAAATGTGTATTTTCTATTAAAATGCTAATTTACCTATGGTTTTAATAAAGTTAATGTTGCATATTTTACAAACCTGTGAAGCTTATGCTCATCTACAGTGCTTCTTAACATTGATGGCTATGATGAATGATTAAAGTAAAATGATTTGTGCTTAAAAAAGGTTATTTTTGAAAGGTTTCTAAATTGTGTACCTTTCATAGCATCTGTCCTTAAAAATCATATATTGATTTAAGAGAGCACACAAGTAGTAGATATCTAGTGACCAATAATATACTTCCAAACAGGGCTGTAGGAGCCAGAATAATTTGGGGGGATGGGGAACATTGTACACACAGGCTGTAAAGTAGTTTATAGACACATACAGTGAGGGAAAAAAGTATTTGATCCCCTGCTGATTTTGAAAGTTTGTCCACTGACAAAGAAATTATCAGTCTATAATTTTAATGGTAGGTGTATTTTAACAGTGAGGCAGAATAACAGCAACAACAAAAAAACGCATATCAAAAAAGCTATAAATTAATTTGCAGGTCAATGAGGGAAATACTGTAAGTATTTGATCCCCTATCAATCCGCAAGATTTCTGGCTCCCAGGTGTCTTTTATACAGGTAATTAGTTGAGATTAGGATCACTCTCTTAAAGGGAGTTCTAATAATCGCAGCTCATTACCTGAATAAAGCAATCAATCCTATTCCAAACTCTCCACCATGGCCGAGACCAAAGAGCTGTCCAAGGATGTCAGGGACAAGATTGTAGACCTACACAAGGCTGTAATGGGCTACAAGACCATCGCCAAGCAGCTTGGTGAGAAGGTGACAACAGTTGGTGAGATTATTTACAAATGGAAGAAACACAAAATAACCATCAGTCTCGCTCGGTCTGGTGATCCGTGCAAGATCTCACCTTGTGGAGTTTCAATGATCATGAGAATGGTGAGGAATCAGCCCAAAACTACAGGGGAGGATCTTGTTAATGATCTCAAGGCAGCTGGGACCATAGTCACCAAGAAAACAATTGGTAACACACTACCCCGTGAAGGACTGAAATCCTGCAGCACCCGCAAGGTCGCCCTGCTCAAGAAAGCACATGTACAGATCCATCTGAAGTTTGCCAATGAACATCTGAATGATTCAGAGGAGAACTGGGTGAAAGTGTTGTGGTCAGATGAGACCAAAATCAAGCTCTTTGGCATCAACTCAACTCACTGTGTTTGGAGGAGGAGGAATGCTGCCTATAACTTCAATAACATCATCCCCACCATCAAACATGGAGGTGGAAACATTATGCTTTTGGGGGTGCTTTTCTGCTAAGGGGACAGGACAGCTGTGCCGCATCAAAGGGATGATAGATGGGGCCATGTACCGTCAAATCTTTGGTGAGAACTTCCTTCCCTCAGCCAGGGCATTGAAAATGGGTCTTGAATGGGTATTCCAGCATGACAATGACCCAAAACGCACAGCCAAGGCAACAAAGGAGTGGCTTAAGATGAAAATCTGTGGAAGAAGCTGAAGGGTTGAGTTGCAAAACATAAGCCTTGAAACTTTAATGACTTAGAGAAGATCTGCAAAGAGGAGTGGGACAAAATCCCTCATGAGAAGTTTGCAAACCTGGTGGCCAACTTCAAGAAACATCTGACCTCTATGATTGCCAACAAGGATTTTGCCACTAAGTATGAAGTCGAAGGGGTCACATACTTATTTCACTCATTGACTTGCAAATCAATTTATTACTTTTTTGACATGCATTTTTCTTCTTTTTTTTTTTCTTTTTTTTTTTGTGTTATTCTGTCTCTTACTGTTAAAATACACCTACCAATAAAATTACAGACTGATCATTTCTTTGTCAGTGGACAAATGTTCAAAATCAGCATGGGATCAAATAATTTTTTCCCTCACTGTACATACAAACATAGAAAAATCTGGAGGTATTGGGCCCCCCCCCCCCCCCCCTTTCCCCAGTTCCTACACCCATGCTTCCGATATATTTGTGCTTGTCAGTGGATGTCTAGTGTGCAACATCTTTCTATTAAACTGATATTTATAATGTGCTCCTATGAAGAACAACACTTGATAAAGGGCAAATGTTTTTTGAAAGTTTTAAAATAAATACAGCCTTTAAAGGCATCTGCTTATGTTTCAACATGATTCATGTTTATTGAAAGGGCGCCACTATGAATAATTCGACTGAATAGAGAATCAAGTCTCAGTAGAACTGTTCTCCCCCTTAGGCTCAGGGCAGCAATTCAAAATGGACAATGCTATGACACAGTTCTGATACTTTAAAGGACCACTGAACAATGTAAAAAATACCATATGTTTGAAATAACAATATAATGAAGAGGGAAAAAGTTATAGTTTTTAATTAGAAAAAACAAATGTTTAAAGACTCTGCTAGAACCTTTAGGTGTCCTTTAGACAGGTGGAAGTTGTGAGTGAGAGGGGCATTTACATTTCTTCAGAGCACTTCTATTGACGCAAACTGCCGTCTTCAGGGCTTGTGAGGCAGAAAGGGTGTGGTGTCAATATCAATATTATCCATTTACTCAACAAAGACTACTAACATTTCCCAGTTCCCTCCTCCCCACCCCTCATTCAGCTGATAAAGATGCACACACTCATAATCCAGATCTAAGGATGTAATGTAGCAAACACAAAATGGATTCCTGCAAAGTCTTCAAAAAAATCTTAATTTCTCCATTAACTCCATGGTTTACACAGCTGCTAATGTTGGTAGTATATTACATACTTCACAAACAGGTGTATTTTTTTTTCTTCATCAATGTTTTTTATCCCCAACCAAGTTGGGAATAAATGAAAAGTTCCTCACGTCGTCCTATTGCCGAGATGCAATTATTTGGCTCCCCAACTCTGTTACCCCTTTGCCCTCCAATACCAGTTTACTGACCAAATTCCCAATAAGACAATATGTTGTGCAGCAGATCAATATCAATTAAAATCTACTCTTTCCCTCTTAACCCCCATCATTCCTCACCCCAAATTATTTGCAGGATTATAAGACAGGGGCTTTACCTGGTGGAATAACAAATAAACTTGCTGAAATACATACCTGTATCTCGAACAAAGGAACACTAACCTATGAAACCCTAAGAGACCAATTTGATCTCGTTCTTAATGAACACTTTAGCTTTTGCCAGGTAAAAGTAGTTGTGTCTTATTTGATACACACCCTGGGCCATTCTCAAGATAACCCTTAGCACTAGGTATTCTAGGGGAGATCTATGATTCCTTTAACACACCTCCAGAGAGGCACAAGAATAAATATATGATCTCATGGGAAAAGGATCTAAATTTGACCTGGGACCAAGGAACCTGGCTAGAGTCTTGGAACTCCCTTTCCAAGAACTCTCTCAATTACAGCATACTAGAAACCTCCCATAAAGTGCTACACCGGGTATATATTACCCTAGCCAAACTTAATTCTTGGAAAACCTCGATGAACCTGCTATTCTTCAGGGGATGCATGCCAACGGGAAGATGTATTCATTTATGGTGGGCTTGTCCAATGTTAATAAACTCTATAAATCAGTGATGCTAATAAACTTTAGATATAGATCCCAATCCAGAAATAGAAATATGTCTTCTAAGCACATCAGTACCAGGTCTAACTAATGTTTGCAATACACTATTATAAACAATGGAAATCTGAGATATTAAGCATAACCGCAGTTACAAATAAACAACATTATATACCTATTAATTACATACATTCTAGAAGATCAGATGGTAAATTTGATAGAATCTGGGAACCATGGTTAGCCTCAACTCACTGCCCTAACCTTTGACAAAGTGATAGCTTAGAGAACCTTAATTAGACAACAGGGTAAATGGAGGGTTGGAGAGGACGAGATATTTTATTCCTGACTTAACCAAAACAATCTTCATGGATAGAGGAGGAGATCCTGTGGTCCGGACTCTGGTTAAGGCCCCTGGGACGACAGAGAGGTACAAACCACAACTTAATCCTTTCTAGCTAAGTCTACAGGAGTGAGTGGGGAGATTAAACTGAAGAGGAGAAAAATATTTATCAAATTATATTATATTTTTCACTTTCTTTTTTTATGTTTGCTCTTATTTTGTAAAAAAAATTCTGGATGTTTTTCCTTTTTTAATTTTATTTCTCTTTCTTCCCTCCTTTTTACTACTTGATATCCCTAAATATCACTGAAAACACTTTAATAGAAAAAATAAACCAAAAGGAAATAAAATAGAAGAGATACACTGTATAATATTACAAAAATACAAATATTTTTATTTGAAATATATTGATAGAGAGAATTTTTTATGCTTTCTTTTTTAACTCATCATTATACACCTTTGTATAATTATTGTTGTTTAGTCACAAAATTTGTTGTAATCTTAAAAGTTAAAAAAATATATTTTTTATGCAAATTAAATATGTAGCTGGTAAGTCATACTGATATATTCTTCACAACAATTTTACGTTTTTTGCGAACTACAGTGGTCCTTTAAATGATCACCATGTTCCCCTCGCACCCACTTTCCTTATCATTCCTTTTTCTCTTTCTCCCTCCCTAGACATCACCCTCCTCCCAAATAAAATATGAACTTTTTTGTTTCTGACTCTCAGTGACTCTATAGACCACAGCAAGCCAGGCACATATATCCACAACTGTCCCACTGAGTTCCCTCAAATTCATGTTCACTGCTTTGTTTACCTTATCTATTCATCTCTGCGTCTGCCACCCCTTCTAAGTGTGCCTTTAATGTTTTTTCAATATCAGATGCTTCTCTAGGGAATCATGTTTTCTCATGATGTGGCGAAAATATTTGAGTTTTCACCCCATGATCAAACCTTCCATTGAACAGCTTGGCTTGATTTCCTGTAGTACAGTGAAATCTAAGCAGTTTTCTCTAACACCACCATGCTTTTTTATGGTTGAACTCTCACATCCATATGTTACACTGAAAATACCATAGTTCTAATTATACAGACCTTTGCTAAAAGTGTAATATATTTTTGTTTTTTTAATAGCTTATTCAGACTTTCCTCCCCAGAAGCCAACATATTTTAATTTCATGGCTGCAGACACCATCTGAAGAGATCTTGAGCCCAGGAAAATAAAATCTGTCACTGCCTCCACTTCTTCCCCATCTATTTGCCAGAAACTGTGATCGTCTTTTTAACATTGATCAGCAGCCCAGCTTTTGTACTCTCTCTTTCACCCTCATCAATAAGTCCTTTAGTTCCTCCTCACTTTCAGCCATCAAAGTAATATCATCCCTGTATCTGAGGTTGTTGATATTTCTTTCAGCAATATTGATTCCTGCTTTGGATTTGTCCAGCCCAGTCTTATGCATGATATATAAGTTGAATAAATAAGGTGGCAATAATCAACCTTGTTGCACTTTCTTGATCTTAAACCATTCTGTTCTTCGATGTCTGTTTCTGACCGTGGATTCTTGGTCCACATACAGATTCTTTAGGAGAAGGATGAAATGATCTGGTACTCCCATCTCTTTAAGAACTTGCCACGTTTTGTTGTGATCCACACAGTCACAGGCTTTAGAATAATCTATGAAGCAGAAGTAAATGTTTTTTTGGAACTCTCTTGTTTCTCTATTAACCATCGTACAGTGGCAATTTGATCTCTTGTGCCTCTTCCTCTGTGGAAAATGGCCTGCACATCTGGTAGTTCCTGGTCCATATATTGGAGTTGAGCTTGTATGATCTTAAGCATTACCTTGATGGAATGTGAAATGAGTGCAATTGTTTTAGTTGGAGCACTGACCTTTTCTACTGGCCACTGCTGCATTTTTTTGGAAACACGTTGAAAAGTTCAGCTGGGATTCCATCAAGTCTTGCAGCCTTATTAGCAAGGCTTTTTAGCACCTATCTCACTTCACCCTCTAAGAAGTCTGTCACCAACTCATTGGACAAACCATTGAGGTTATTAGTGCTGCTAAGATCCTTCCTGTATAGATCTTAAGTGTATTCCTGCCACCTCTTCTTTATCTGATCTGCCTCTGCTAAGTCCCTACCTGTCTTTTATCATGCCCACTTTGGTATAAAAGATTCCTTTAAGATCCTCAATTTTCTTGAAAAGATCTCATGGTTTTCCAATTCTGTTACCTTCTTCTGTCTCTTTACATTGCTCATTATAGAATACCTCTTGATATCCTCTGGAATACTGTATTCTGTATTCAGCTGGATAAATATTTTCCTATCTCCATTACCTTCCGCTTTCTTTCTTTCCCAGGCTACTTTCAAAGTTTCATCAGGTAGCTATTTTACCTCCTTAGACCATTATGTAAATCGAGTGAAGTTTTACACTAATGTAAACCTTTTGCTTCCACAGGATAGGGCACAACAACTGACGTAACTCAGCTGCGGCAAGGAAACATTAGAGATATATATTAAGTAATTGTTTTTTATGTATTAATATATTTTGATATTCAAAAGATGCGACAAATGTATTTATAACTTCAATAAAAAAGTGTTTGTTTTTTTGTTAAAATATATATTTATAGACAATGCATTAGAGCATTTTTTGCTAGACAACGTGGTTTCATGACTTGTATTAACCACTGGAGTAGTGAATTGTATGTTACTCTGGATTTTGTATCCTAAAACAGGCTTAATACTAACATATCATATTTATAATTACACATATGTTGATATTGCATTGTTAAGAGTTGAATAATGTCTAAATGCCATAATTTTGTAGTGCTTTTTGTTCTATACGGTCACAATGCTTCTGGGAGACTCAGCAAGGGTTTGAAATCCACATGTGAGTCATGTTTGGTACACCTAAATCTCTCTTTTGCTTATTGCAGTTACGGCAGTGCCCTAATTACTGAGTGATCCGTTGAATTTTCTTAGCATAGGGTTTGAGTGTCAGAGTGTCAGGGAGTAACTCGTAATTTATTGTCCGTGCAAAAATCAATGGAGATTTATGCCTTGCTTTTCGGCTGTGTTGTGAAGTTCACTCATAGCAGTGACCCGTAGCAGTTTGCTTGCAATGTTTTTAGGGATGGGGGATTAAAATAGCTAGGTAGGATTTACCATGATGCTACGGTACTCGTAATTGATTTTGCCT
This sequence comes from Discoglossus pictus, assembly GCA_027410445.1. Classification (NCBI taxonomy): domain Eukaryota; kingdom Metazoa; phylum Chordata; class Amphibia; order Anura; family Alytidae; genus Discoglossus; species Discoglossus pictus. Next base: position 39,641,082 of record CM050172.1, on the reverse strand, counting down.
GGATTAGCATGGGGCCCTTGGTTTTCTTTCATTTGGGGATTTTCCTTCTTGCAGTTATCAGGACAATTTTACAACCTTCTGCCCAAGGTTCATCAGGTGTTCTACCCACCATGTCTAGTTCCTTAAATCTATTCTTTACCTGCATATTCACTGGGGGATAATATTAATTTTGTATCTGCTTGGTCTGATGAGTGTTCCCCTTTTCCTCAGTTTAATTCTGAACTTTGCAAAAAGATCCACAGCAGCTGTCAACTTCAGGTCTTGTCTTTGCTGACTGTATAGAGCTCCTCATCTTCAATGCCAAGTTTATAGTCAATCTAATTTCAATATTGTCTACCTGGTGATCTCCATCTGTAGAGTCATCTCTGAGGCTCTTTGGAGAGGGTGTTTACTATGACTAGAGAAAGACATAATTCTACTAATCTTTGACCTGTACTCCAATGCCAAACTTGCTCATTATTCCAGGTACCTTTTGGTCTCCTACTTAAGCATTCCAGTCTCAGCATCCTTGGGTTGGAGCATATACTTGGATCATCGTGATGTTAAATGGCTTGCCTTGAATTCAAATTGAAACCATTCTGATATTTTTTGGGTTGTAAACAAGAACTGTTTTTACACACTTTGACTGATTATATATATAGTAATGCGGTAGGCTCCTTCTGACATGAGGGACTCCTATTCCTCTGCCATATCATTATGTCTCTGGTTGGGCTTATCTTGGCAAACATACTGGAGTGGGTTTCCAGTTCCTGCTCCAGTGACCTGCAATTTACCTAACCTCTCTGCTATGCCCTGCCCATCTTGGGTGACCCTACGTGGTATAGCTCACAGCTTCATTGAAGTACACAAGCCCCTTCACTCTACAAAGTAGCAATCCAGAAGTGGAGGACCCTTTAGTATATATTAATATGTTTTATGATTATTACTACGTGACCGATAAAATGGGCAAACAGTGTTATTTGACTGAATACCCAATTATACTTGAGTGACTCTATTCTTACCTGTACCTCATACTCCATTAACAATAATAATAATGTTTTAAAATATTCCTTTTTAGAATGTAAGTTTGCGAGTTTCAATCTTGAGAGGTGCTTTAGGGAAATCACTGTGTATATCTGATTGAAAGCTCAATAACAGGATCTTACATAATTTTTCATTGTGGGGTTATTGTTTATACTTGTACCTAACCCCTGTATTGTGCTGCGGAATATGTTAGCGCGTTATAAATAAAGGATAATAATAATAAAACATGAAGTTCATTGTGATACAGTTCTTAGTACAAGGCAAATCTGGCACCCGGAATGTGAGTTGAAATAAAGTCTTCAGATATGAAAGATTTTTGTGTACAGGAACCTGAAATTATCACTAACCTATCACCTTTCCATATCCCTACCAATAACCTAAGAAATCTAATTAAACATTGCCTCCAACGTTCTGGGGATAAAATTACATTTCGCTCATCACTTGTAAATATGTCACCCTTGTCCTTGTAATAAATTAAATATGCATTAATTTCATGTAAGATCCTATTATATCAATATAGAACTATATATGGATAAAATATTGTGTATAAAAAAATTATGTATAATATAAATAAATAAAAAATAGCTCACAAACATATTTTAATTATAACATCCATCAGAATAAAGACCGTCCCTTTCTTCTGAAAAATTAGCAGGAAATTCTAAGTTTTACGCATTTTAGTCAATCAGTATCTATCTATCTATCTATCTATCTATCTATCTATCTATCTACCTATATCTCTCTCTATTTGTCTATGTATCTCTCTATCTATCTATCTGTCTGTGTCTGGCGGTCTATCTATCTGTCGGTCTATCTGTCGGTCGGTTTATCTATCTATCTATCTATGTTGATTTATCTATCTATCCATTTATCTATCTATGTGTCTGTCTATCTGTCGGTCTATCTATCTATCTATCTATCTATCTATCTATCTATCTGTCGGTCTATCTATCTATCTGTCAGTCTATCTATCTGTCTCTATTTGTCTTTCTATCTATCTGTATGTCTGTCTGTCTCTATTTATCTATCTCTCTGTGTCTGTTGGTCTGTCTATCTCTATCTATTTATTTGTCTGTCTGTCTGTCTGTTTATCCCTTAGTATGGGATGCACGTACAAGATTCTTTAAGAGATGCTGTGGTCATTAGAAAATTGGTATAAGGCATTTGAATTAATGCAAAGAGTAATCAAGTTTCAGCCATATAGTGATTCTTTTTTTAAATAGTTAATAAGTGGCATTTAGTTCCATCAAAAATCGCACTAATAAAGAATGAAATTAAATTGGGTAAATGTTGGAGATCATGTGATCAGAAGAGTACATACAGACATATTTGGTGGGATTGTCCCCATGCCCAAAAACTGTGGAAAGTGTGCTCTGATATTAAGTTCTGTAATAAAGATTTTGTTCCAACATATGAAATAGCAATATTCCATAAATTTACAGATAAGGTTACCAATAACAAGAATGCTGTGTTTATTCAAACTATTTATGTGACTAAATGGTTGATTGCAAAGAAATGGAAAGAAACGCAGTTTCCATCAATTAAGGAAGTATTGGAAGTGGTTAAAAAAAACAGTGAGATGGAAAAAGATACATTGTGTGTTTTTTTCCCAGTGTACAGGTGTGAGGGGAGTGTTTTTGCCTGGGTTAAAATTGCATATAAGTTTGGACCTTGTCTGTGACTGTTTGCATCTGATTTACCCAGACAAGTATAGTGTTTTTTTTTTTTTTTTCCTGTGTGCAGTGATTTGGTACGGGTCCAAGGGGAGTGTTTTTTGAACAACTGATCCAGGGTCCATACGCCTGCGAGACGTGTGAGCATGTTGCCTCTCTAGAAGCTCAAATTGGGGAACTGGAGAGGACAATTGCAGCACTTAATGAAATTGCTCCACTGGAAAGGGAGCTGGTGCTCACTGAGCACAGTTTAGCTGGGCCTAGCATGGAGGGTGGAGCTGGGGCTAGTGAGGATGTCCAGGGAGGTAGCTGGGTTACAGTTACAAGGGGAACCAGGGTGAACACGAGCTGCAGGCAGGCCAATACTGAGTTGGCAAACACCAACAGATTTGCCAGATTGAGTGAAACTGTTGAGGATGTCCATTCAGGAATGGCAATGCCAGATAGAGCTGTTCCCTCTAACAGCCTGGGGAACAGTTCTACAGGAGGAGAGGGAGGACCAAATAGGCAGAACAAAAGACAGGTTTTGGTGGTAGGGGACTCTATTATTAAGAAGGTAGACAGGGTGATGTGTCACCCAGATCGCAGCAATCGAACAGTTTGCTGTCTCCCAGGTGCTCGGGTTTGTCATGTTCTGGATCGGGTAGATAAATGAATGGGAGGGGCAGGAAATGAACCAGCGGTCATGGTACATATCGGTATCAGTGACAAAGTTAGTGGAAGATGGAGTGTCCTATAGAATGATTTTAGAGAATTAGGGAATAAGTTTAACGAAAGGACCTCCAAGGTAGTATTTTCTGAGATACTACCAGTGCCAAGTGCTAGCCCAGGGAGACAGATGGAGCTTAGGGAGGTTAATGCATGGCTAAAAAAGATGTATGCTTGCTAATGCCAGAAGCTTGCCAGGAAAAATGGGAGAGTTCGAATTATTAGCAGTAAATGAGAAATGGGATTTAATAGGCATTACTGAAACATGGTGGGATGACTCTCATGACTAGACTGTTAAGCTGGATGGTTATAGCCTATTTAGGAAAGATATGGGCAATGGTAAAAGAGGAAGAGTGATTTGTCTGTATGTTAAGCCTGAATTTTAGGCTATAGTCAGAGAAGATATTTATGGTGGAACTAGTGATAAAGTTGAATGTTTGTGGGTAGAGTTAAATAGCGGAGCAGCAAATTCCAAAATAATATTAGTAGGAGTATTCTATAAACCCCCAAATATAATTGAAAGTGAGGAAATACAATTATTGTTACAGATTGGAAATGCAGCTAAGCACAGGCAATTTCTAATAATGGGAGATTTTAATTACCCTGAAATGAACTGGATAAATGAGACCAGCAGTTCAGCTAAGGGGAGCAGGTTCTTGAGTACACTCAGAGATCATTATCTGGCCCAGGTTATACAAGAGCCTACTAGAAATGAAGCCATCTTGGATTTACTCATCACAAGTAATATTGATATGATATCAAATGTTGAAATAGGGCAACCTTTGGGAAACAGTGATCACAACACAGTCTCATTTGAGACTGAATTCAAAAAACATAACTGTAAGGGGCCAACAAAAACTCTGAATTTTAAAAGGGCAGATTTTATCGGTCTAAGGGCAGCAATACAAAGTATAGACTGTGACAGAGAACTGATAGGTAAAAACACTGAACATAAATGGACAACATTTTAAATCCTTACTAAATATTCATACACATCGGCATATACCGTGTGGGAATAAAAGTAGGAGTAAATCAGATCCAGTTTGGCTTAACAATGATTTAAAGATCAAGATACGGAGTAAAAAATAGGCATTTCAATTATACAAACGAGGGCACTTACTTTACGTAAGTACAAGGCTTGCAAAAGGGCTATTAGATTGTCTAAAATAGAAAATGAAAAATTAGTTGCAAAGGAGAGTAAGACTAACCCTAAAATAAGATTTAAGTATATACATTGGAAGAAGGCCAGGAAGGAAGCTATACGAACATTACAATGTGACACAGGCCGTCTGATAATTAGTGACCAGGAAAAGACAGATGAGCTAAATAGTGTGGTGAAGTGCCACCAGAGGGCAGAAGAGAGCTCTTCAAGACTTTTCCCCAGGAATGAGAGAGTTAACAACCTGCTCAAAAGGCAGGGGTGTGGCTGCAATCAAGACCAGCGGTTGCTGTCTCCAGGGGGAAAGCTTTTTGACAGTGCTGGAGCGTGGAAGTGTGCAGGACCGAAGTCAGAGGCTGCACTGAAAGCTAATGGAACAAAGCCAGAAGCTTTTAAGAGAAGGTACGCAGATGAGAGGAACAGAAAGTCCCTCAAGGTGATGACCGCAGGAGGGATCTGCTTTGGAAAGAGAGGCCGGAGATACAGAGCCTAAGAGAGGTGAGAGGAAAAGACATCTTTGCTACCGTTGTATGGACTGTATGTTTGCACGCCTACATAAGACAGTAAGGGAAACTACAGTTCAGTTATGCAGGGCTTCAATGAGAAGCTAAGACTTATTTTCTGTTTGGTTTTATTTTCTGTTGTATGCTGACAAATAAACAGCCCCAATCTACTAAACATTTAAAAGGCTCCAGAGTACTCCATTGTGGTGCTGGAAAACAAGGCACGGATCCTGAGAGTGGCAGTGAATCTGTCACATTTATGGTGGCAGTGGTGGGATAGTAAATTGTCTGTGTATAAGAAGACAGCCCACAGTACAGGATAATAATGGAGGAACTATTGAAAGCCCTGTTAGACGCCACTACATGCCAAAAAGGGGGCGGAGCTTGTCAGCAAGAAAGTCAGCTGAAAGGGCTGAAAGAAATTGCAGAAGACAGAGCCCTTGCTGCAAATGATGCTCGACTAAGAGATGCTGCTGCATGTCTGAGAGAGGCCACAGAGAAATGGCAGAGACAAGCAGAAAAGGACATAATCCGCATGCGTGAGGCCACAGAGAAGTGGCAGATACAAGTGGAAAGAGTCCACATGAGAGAATCATTGGAGGCACAGAAAGTGCAGCTGCAGAAACTGAGGTCTGCAAATAATACTGTGGTTACAGAAGCAAGTGGAAGCATGAATCCTAATCGCTTCCTAAAGAGGATGACAGTTCAGGATGACGTTGGAACCTATCTCCTGAACTTTGAGAAGATTGCCACTAGGGAAGGTTGGCCTAAACAGCACTGGGCCACAGTCCTGGGTCCCTATCTGTGTGGAGACGCTCAGAGAGTGTATTGTGATCTGCCTGAAGAAAAGGCTACAAATTATTGTGTCCTGAAGGAAGAAATCCTTTTCAGACTGGGAGTGAAAACCGTACAGAGACTGCACTCCTGGGATTTTTTTGACAGACCGGCTTATTGCTATCCAACGAACATGCCTGTCTGCCCAAGTTTAAAATGCAGTTTCCCTGTTAAGGGAAGGCAAATCAAACCTGATGAAGAAAGAAATCAGGAGTTAGAGACCTGGTGGATAGCAGAGCGAGTGCAACAAGCCACCAAGAGAGCGTCAAAAAAGACTGCAGAGCAGGCGAGAGAGACTGCAGAGCAGGCGAGAGAGACTGCAGAGCAGGCGAGAGAGACTGCAGAGCAGGCGAGAGAGACTGCAGAGCAGGCGAGAGAGACTGCAGAGCAGGCGAGAGAGACGGCAGGAGCCGCTGCAAGCGAGACGGCAGGAGCCGCTGCAAGTGAGACGGCTGAGAGCGCCGCAGAGAGCGCCACTGTGACGGCTGGGAGCGCCGCAGAGAGCGCCACTGTGACGGCTGGGAGCCTTGGAGGCAAAGCAAGTGGACAAGCCACTGAAAGAAGATATAATACGGATGAAGGCTGAGGATGCCGGAAATAAAAGTGTTTTCCAGGAATCTAGGATTCAAGAGGCCACTAAGAAGTGTACTGGCCTATCTGCTGAGTGTCAGCCTGGAGTTGGTGAACAGCTGGAGATATTCCAGCAAAACCCAACAACTGAGCGATCCTTCCTGGCAGAGGTAGAGAGTTGCAGACCTTACAGGACTGAAAGCACAGTGGTAACGAGTAGTCCTGCTGTGAACCGCAAGAAAGAGGAGGTGCGGACCCAGGCACAAGAAGCAGCCCTGAGAGAGGACATGCTTGTGGAGCCTCTTAAGGATGCTGTACCAGAAAAGAATAAGATGATGGGTCTAAAAGAAAAGGTGCATCTGGTGAAAGACAAGGTCACAGAAACCTGTGATGTACCCCCAGGGAAGCGACTGTATGGAGAAACATACTCTCATACCAAAGTACAAGAAGTACTTTTCAAGGGTCCCTGGGGCAGGACACTCGGAGAGATGGGCGGGCCGGTGTCCTACCCTCAACGTTTAAGTGACAGCAGGCGGAACGCCAAAGAAAGCAGGAAATATAGAGTGAAAGGAAGAGCGGGAAAAAGAATTGTCTCTTCACCCAGAAAGAAAACACGGTTCCAAGGAAAGACAAAGGAATTTGAAAGCAGTGATGAAGAAGGTAAGCTGCGAAATGGAAATGATGATGATGATGATGATGATCCTAACGAAAGAGTATTGGAGACCCTACAGAAAGGTCTGAAGGGAGCCCGACAAGCTCAAGCGGTCACGGAGGTTGACCAAGAGTTGTACAGATCGACCAAAGAGAACCAGCTGCTATCTGAGCCAGACACAAGTACCCAAATGGGTGAGTTGAAAGCGCAAATGAAGAAAGTGGAAAAGTGTGCAAGGTGGAAAGCAGCCAAAATTCCTACAATGGAGAATACCCTCAGCGATGGAAGACCAGAGGTGTCACAGATGTCGCAGAGTGAAGTTAGGGATGCCAAGATACAAGTTGAGGCTCCGAAGATTCACGGAGCGATAGTGAACCAAGAGGTCACGATCACTAGCAGATCGCAGGAGGTACCAAAGAGAACACTGATGATACAGAGGATGCGTTGGATTGCGGATACGGCCTCACGGCGTTGGACGCTCAACCCCATGGTGTCGAGCTGGGGTGGGGGATATGTGGTGAAGTGCCACCAGAGGGCAGAAGAGAGCTCTTCAAGACTTTTCCCCAGGAATGAGAGAGTTAACAACCTGCTCAAAAGGCAGGGGTGTGGCTGCAATCAAGACCAGCGGTTGCTGTCTCCAGGGGGAAAGCTTTTTGACAGTGCTGGAGCGTGGAAGTGTGCAGGACCGAAGTCAGAGGCTGCACTGAAAGCTAATGGAACAAAGCCAGAAGCTTTTAAGAGAAGGTACGCAGATGAGAGGAACAGAAAGTCCCTCAAGGTGATGACCGCAGGAGGGATCTGCTTTGGAAAGAGAGGCCGGAGATACAGAGCCTAAGAGAGGTGAGAGGAAAAGACACCTCTGCTACCGTTGTATGGACTGTATGTTTGCACGCCTACATAAGACAGTAAGGGAAACTACAGTTCAGTTATGCAGGGCTTCAATAAGAAGCTAAGACTTATTTTCTGTTTGGTTTTATTTTCTGTTGTATGCTGACAAATAAACAGCCCCAATCTACTAAACATTTAAAAGGCTCCAGAGTACTCCATTGTGGTGCTGGAAAACAAGGCACGGATCCTGAGAGTGGCAGTGAATCTGTCACAATAGTTTATTTTCTTCGGTATACACAAGGGAGGTACAAGTGGTTGGGACACTGCAACAAAATGGGGCTACACTACCTTTGCCAAATAATTGGTTAACACAGGAAGAAATCCAAAAGAGGTTGGAAAAAAGAAATGTTAATAAAGCCCCGGGTCCTGATGGAATACATCCAAGAGTACTGAGGGAACTGGGTTCTGTAATAGCCAAACCATTATATTTCATTTTTCAAGATTCACTCAACACCAGATGACTGGAGAAAGGCAGAGGTGATACCTATATTTAAGAAGGGAGCAAGAGCAAATCCGGGGAATTATAGAACAGTGAGCCTCACTTATGAAGTGGGAAAGCTTTTAGAAGGGTTAATATGGATAATATAAAAGAATATGTCTATTCAAACAGGATTATAAGTAGGAGAAAACATGGATTTATGGGGATAGGTCTTTGTTACACCCGCCAGATTTGGGGACTACGCTAACCCCAATTCTCTCTCTCTACGGGTCGCAACTTTTTGTTCAGATCTCGATACCAGCAAACACTTCAGATGACAGCATCATTTCTGAAGGGACAGGCGCCATCAGACCCCTTTTCTTAGGATCTAAGAATCACACACCATGTACCTTTGATTAGTACAAGCAAACTCCAACACTACCTTTGTTTAGTTTGTCCAAAATCAGACTGGCATTTCTTTATTGTTACAGAGATATATCAAAACACAGAAAGATCTCACTCCCCCCACATGCCTAACGACTCCGCTTCTGGGCAATAGCTTGTTACACTCTCACCACCTGGGAGATGTCTATCCCATGATACATCCCCCATCTCTTAGTTGCCAGATCTCAACTTACAGGGTTATAAAATTAAACTTCCCCCCTTCAGACTACAGCCAGAAAATTCATGCGTGGCTACCTCTCAAAGCCATATATATTCTTTAGAATCCTTAACCCTTTGTATAACCCAGATATGATTGCATTAACTTTATTATCTAAACATAGCCTACTATCTTACTCCTAATACAGATACATTATTTTAATGTTAATCAATGACAGTACTATAAGCACTTATTACACCCATGATATAACTGTTAAGCAAGTTGTTAGTACCTTCTAACCACCCATATAATAACGGATTAACTCCAAACAGTCCAGTGGACCCTTCTGTTCATAACAGTCATGTCAAACAAATCAGATTAGTTTCTATGAGGTTAGTAGGAACTTGGATCAAGGCAACTAAGTGGATGTAGTCTTTTTAGATTTTGCAAAGGCTTTTGATAAAGTGCCACATGGGAGACTATTGTGCAAACTAAGGGATACGGGAATTGCAGTAATGGATTGAGAGCTGGCTAAAAGACAGAAAGCAAAGGGTTGTGGTAAAAAAAATAGCCATGCAATTTATAAACTCAATTAAACAAATCTAGGGGTATCAGATATTGAAAGGGATTTGGGAGTGCTTGTGGACAACCACCTAGGTAACCGTTTTCAATGCCAAGCAGCAGCTGCAAAGGCAAATTAAATATTAGCATGTATTAAGAAGGGTATAGAAGCAAGGGAAGCAAATATAATTCTGCCACTATACAAATCCCTAGTACGCCCTCCTTTAGAATATGGAGTACAATTTTGGGCACCACTACATAAAAAGGACATTTTAGAGCTGGAAAAAGTACAGAGAAGGGCAACAAAACTTTTTCTAGAAAAGGGCGTCTAACAGGAGATATGATTACATTATATAAATACATCCAGGGTCAGTATAAAGATTTATCAAGAGAGCTTTTTGTGCCAACAGGTTTTCAGTTGTCACAAGGACATCCTTTGAGGTTAGAAGTAGAAAGATTCTACCTTCAAGAAAGAAAAGGGTTCTTCCCAGTAAGGGTGGTTAATCTGTGGAATTCTCTACCAAGGGAGGTGGTGGCAGCGGATTCAATAGAGAACTTTAAAAAGGGATTGGATATTTGTTTAAATAAAAAGGGTATTCAGGGTTATCCTGGTTAATTAGAAAGGGAGTATTGATCCAGGGAGAAATCCGATCGCCAGTATCTGGGGTCAGGAAGGAATTCATTGTTTTCCCTTTTGAGACAATTGGCAAAGTTTCACTTGAGTTTTTTCTTCTGTTTGCTTCCTCAGGGTCAATTAACAACTAATCTGCATATTGCAGATCAGAGGTGATCTTAAAATGTTGAACTTGATGGGCTAATAGTCTTTTTTTAACCTCAATGACTATGTAACTATGTAACATTAAACTTGGGCATAAAGATATCCCTTGCAAGAAATTGGTCCATTTGGGACAGTCAGAGCCACTCTTTATTTGGAAACTAAAAAATTAGATATTATTGAGATCCTGTCTGTACGTAGTATATGAGATGTATTTGTAGAATGTATGTGTAATGTGTACATTTTTTTACTGATAATTTAAATCTGTCACTGCCGCCACTTCTTCCCGGTCTATTTGCCAGGAACTGAGATTGCTGTGTGCCATGATCTTCGTCTTTTTAACGTTGAGCAGCAGGCCAGCTTTTGCACTCTCTTCTTTTACCCTCATCAGTAGGTCCTTTCGTTCCTCCTCACTTTCAGCCATCATAGTACCATTGGTGTATATGAAGTTGTTGATATTTCTTACAGCAATATTGATTCTGGCTTTGGATTTGTCCAGTCCAGCCTTTTGCATGATTTACTCTGTTTATAAAGTTGAATAAATAAGGTGACAATAAACAACCTTGTCGCTCACCATTTCCAATCTTGAACCATTCTGTTGTCCCATGTTGTCTCAGATTCTTCAGGAGGCGGATGAGATGATATGGTACTCCCATCTCTTTAAGAACTTGCCACATTTTGTTGTGATCCCCGGTGGAACGACCTAAGCGCGCTCAACAAATGCGAGCCTACATGCGTGAAACGACAACAGCACGCCCGACAGGAGCGCACCGCTTGTCCTGCAGGTAAGGTGGGCTTAGGGGTTTAGGGTTAGGGGGTCTAATGGTTAGGGTTAGAGGTTAAATGGTTAGACATGGGGGTCTAAGGGTTAGGGTTAAAGAGTTAGGCGGTTCAGGGCATCAGGGTATACAACATTTCAAACTTGCGCTCTTTTATCGACCTTGCATTTGACCTTTACTTTTAAACAATGCGCTGCTGTCGGCAAACTGATGTTGGCTCCCTGTTGTTGGCGCGCATTTGCCGTGTGCGCAAATGTCGGGTGCCGTGAGCCACACAGTCAAAGGCTTTAGAATAGTCTATGAAGCAGAAGTAAATGTTTTTTTGGAACTCTCTTGCTTTCTCTGTTATCCAGCCGACATTGGCAATTTGATCTCTTGTGCCTCTTCCTCTGCGTATCACGGCTTGCACATCTGGTAGTTTCCAGTCCATATATTGTTGGAGTCGAGCTTGAAGAATCTTAAACATTACCTTCCTGGCGTGTGAAATTAGTGTTCGATACTTGGAACACTCTTTGGCACTGCCTTTTTTAGGATTGGGATGTAGACTGACCTTTTCTAGTCTATTGGCCATTGTTGAGTTTCACAAATGTTTTTGGCATAAGGCAAGTAACACTTTAACTGCATGATCTTGTAGGATTTTGAACAGTTCAGATGGAATTCCAACAACTCCGGCAGTCTTGTATCGGCAAGACATCCTAGGGCCCATCTCACTTCACCTTCCCTTTTATATCTTTTAAACACTGGCAAAGTTAAACTAAAATACGTAGCTCTTCCAGGTAGGTTTGCCACGAGACTAATTTGGAATAACTTCCTAGAGATACATTATACTTCTAGAAAATACTTAGCCAGATGTAAAAAAAATGTTGGCTCTTGGAACTTTTCTCTCATGAAAATAAGGGGTTCTCATGCACTGCCTTGATTCACTAAGGTATATTTATGTGAAAAAACATTGCATTTTGTATCTTTTGTGTGCCATTTATTCTGCACTTTGTTATTTTAACTTCTGTGAAAAAAAGAGTAATTTGTTACAATACTTAAATACTATAATATCCTAAAGCAATTGTAAAGCTGGCAATTCTGTTTGCCACACAATGTGAGAATTTTGCTCCGCTGAGCACCTTCGGCATTACCGGCAAATTGCAATTAGGACAACTATTATAGTTGATTTGCATAAATGGTGAATATATTTCTGGTATACCTACAAATAAATATACCTATCTATCTATGCCTATATATGTCTTTCTATCCATCTATATGTTTTTCTATCTATCTATATATGAATCTATCTGTCTATATATCCGTCTATCTTTCTATCTATGTATCTATGTGTCTATCTATCTATATATGCATCTATCTGTCTATGTATCTATCCATGTTTTTATCTATCTTTATATCAGTCTATCTATCTGTGTATCAATCCATTGTTCTGTCTGTCTATCTATCTATATATACGTCTATCTATCCATCTTGCTATCTATGTATCTGTCTATATATCAGTCTATTTATGTATCTATCCATCTTTCTATCTATCATATGTCTTATCTATGTATCTATTTATCTATCTATATGTTTTATCTATGTATCTATCTATCATATGTCTTATCTATGTATCTATCTATCATATGTCTTATCTATGTATCTATCTATCATATGTCTTATCTATGTATCTATCTATCATATGTCTTATCTATGTATCTATCTATCATATGTCTTATCTATGTATCTATCATTTGTCGTATCTATGTATCTATTTATCATATGTCGTATCTATGTATCTATCTATCTATCATATGTATTATCTATGTATCTATCTATCTATCATATGTATTATCTATGTATCTATCATATGTATTATCTATGTATCTATCATATGTATTATCTATGTATCTATCATATGTATTATCTATGTATCTATCTATCATATGTCTTATCTATGTATCTATCAATCATATGTCTTATCTATGTATCTATCTCTATCTATCAATCATATGTCTTATCTATGTATCTATCTCTATCTATCAATCATATGTTTTATCTATGTATCTATCTATCATATGTCTTATCTATGTATCTATCTATCATATGTCGTATCTATGTATCTATCTATCATATGTCGTATCTATGTATCTATCTATCATATGTCTTATCTATGTATCTATCTATCATATGTCGTATCTATGTATCTATCTATCATATGTATTATCTATGTATCTATCATATGTCTTATCTATGTATCTATCAATCATATGTCTTATCTATGTATCTATCAATCATATGTCTTATCTATGTATCTATCTCTATCTATCAATCATATGTTTTATCTATGTATCTATCTAATGTTTTATCTATGTATCTATCTATCTATCTAATGTTTTATCTATGTATCTATCTATATATATATATATATATATGCCTACCTATATATCTATCTATCTTTCTATCTAACTCTATCTATACGTCTATCTACATGTCTACCTATCTATGTATAACCAGCCCACATCATCCTCCTTCCATCTCTCCCACCTTCGGCCCTCTACACTGGGCGTTTCCAACCAAACCTAAGCGGGCGCGGCCAACCTTTATGGGCGTGTCCTCCCCTCCCTGGGCGTGCCCCGCCCTTCCCCCCTGTCAGCCTACGTGCGCTCTCCCCGCTCTATTCTCATACAGCTTCACGTCTGTCCTCCCTCCCTGCGTAGAGTACGTGTTGCGTGGCCCCGCCCCCTCCCGCCGTCGTAGGAGAGAGGAGGAAAAAAAAAAAAAAACTTTTTTTTTTAATTGAGGAATCAACAGCCGCCATCTTGTCGCGGCTCGGTCAGCGCCGGAGAGCTCCGGGCCCGAAAAGCAGGACAGGGGAGGATTAAGCTGGCCGGAGACTGGCGGTACTGAGACAGGAGAGCCGCTCGTCCTCTCCCAGAGCCTCCCAGTCCGCTGGTTCTCCGAGGTTGCGTTTGGCGGCGGCCGCCGCTCATTGTTTTCCCTCCCCTCCCGGAGGAGGAGGAGGAAGCGGCCGCACGGTGCGTGGGCGGGCGGAAAGAACCGGCAGTGGGGGAGGGCAGGGACCGGAGCTGGACTCACTGCAACTATGCACGGGTCCTAAGTGGGCCAGGCCCGACCCCCTCCTGACACCCCAATATATTGGGGGGCTGTCACCCCAAAAAACCCCATCACCAATCCATCATCCTATCTTCATATAAGCACTATCCTGTATTGCAGATCTTGGGGTCTCATATGCTCTATACAGGGGTCCCCCATTATCTAATTAGGGGGGTCACTATTTTGGGGTGACTTACAGATTTTTTTTTTTGCATTTTTTCCCTTCTTACCAGACAACTTAATTCTGATTTTTGTTGCAATTTCCATTTTTTGACAGCTCTGTAGTGGTGTATTTTGGGGTGCTCCTAGTTATTTTTGGGGTGATATATTTTTCCCTATAACTTAATTCTGGGGTCTTGTTACAATTTTTTTTTTTTTGACAGGTCTATTCTGGGGGTCCCCCTGACAGGTGTGCTGTAGGACCCCCGTTTCATCATTTTGGGGGCTCACTAGTATTATCTTTACTGGATTATTAGTCTGGCCCAGGTTGGGGGGTCCCAATACTTTTTGCCCCCTATAGATCACCTTGTTTTGGGGGGTCTCACTATTTATTGGAACTTTTTCTTGGGGTGTATAAGTTATTAGGGTCTGTCCCAGATTGGGGGGTCCCCATACTTTTTGGTGGATAGTTCAGGCAGGTATTTTTGGGGTGGGGTTAGTGCTGGCTAGTTCCCATTGTGGGGTCCCCCTGGTAGGGTTTTGGGGTCCCCAAGTTGTGCAGATCGGGGGGCTCTGTCCGCGGGGTCCCCCCGAATTAGGAATGCAGGACTCAGGGGGGCTCTGAGGGGTTCTCCATCCCTGCGATGTGTTAGTTCGCTGTCCTGCGGGAAGGAGTCAATCAGGGAGCCGGGAGGAGGTGAGGATCGGTCGGCTGGCAGGGCCGGGATATCCCCCTCCCCTGTCTCTCCCTCTCTCTGCTCCTCCTCCGGGGAGGGAGCCTTGTCTGGCTTCGGTGACCGATCAAAAAAGCGGTGAAGATGGCCGAGAACCTGCTGGATGGGCCTCCCAACCGGAAGAGACCCAAAATCAGCCCGCCTGCCTTCTCAGCCAGCGGGGACAGCACAGGTAGGAGGCCTGGAGAGGACATGGGCCTTGGGATTGGAGGGAGGGATGCATCGGGGACAAGTATATGAATGGGCCTTGGGAGCATCGCAGGGATTAATGGGACTAGGCTGAGCTGTATGAAACATCTGGAATATGCAGGCACATGCATTGATGCAGGAGAAGGAGGTGATGGTGAGCCATCAAAAAATGCTTTAGGTGTATGATAATCCGAGGACTAGGACCTTGCGCTGGATCATATGTGGAGAAGTTTAGGAGACAGTGGTGAATGAGACAGATGTTGGCTAAGAGGACTCAGAGCATGGAGAGTAGAAAGCCATGATGATGCTGTGATATCACAAGTAGCCATGCATTGGGATGCCAGGAGCATGGCCACTGATTAGGGGGGCATGTGGATGTGGATAATAATGCAGTGACATGTCATGTATTGCAGTGAGTGATAGAATATCAAGACTTGGAATGGAGTATTGTTATAAGAAGAGGAATAAGACTGTACATTAAATGGATGATAGTACATAGCAAGAGACATATGGTGGAATTGTGTTACAGCTTTTCAAAAGTTATGAAGTAGCGCATGCCCTGACAAATTGTCATTGTGCCATTGCTTCTGACTTTTTAGTTAGTAAACATATATTTCTGTAAGTTATCCCTGCTGTGGCTCCTAACAATTCTTAGCTCTTCACTCACCTGCCTGGCAAGTTACAACCCCTGATGTAGTGTGTGCAAGGTGTGGGTAGAAGGTGTTCTGGGATAAGCATGTTTTAATGTTACAGTTGAGATCTGGATGTAGATTAGGAAAGTGAAATAAATGTATATGGGCAGCAGAAGCCATTGGGAAGAGCAACGCTGCTTGTTAGGATAACGCAGGAATTCCCAAATTTATGTCACTTCCATTTTTTTTTGATCATTCACTATAATTGATGGATGTGTGTGTATATGTGTATATATATATATATATTAGTGTTCCATAAACCTGACTCCTAACTGATGCTGGTTCGGTTATATTTGTGCACCCTGATATATAATTTAGGCATAGTGCATGCACATCATAATCTAGTTGCTAATCTTGACATAGCTATCGGGGTTTGGCGGAGCAGTATTGTGCTACTGAATAAATACTGTATAAATCTTTTTTTATGTAAATGTTTAGAAACTAAAAGTAGAAAAAAAAAATCTGGTTATGAAACAACTGTCCTGGAATTTGCTGCTACTTTAGTTAATGACCATAATAATAAGTAACAAATAAAGATATTTTCAAAGACTATATATATATATATATATATATATATATATATATATATATATATATATATATATATATATATATATATATATATAAAATCAGATATGTGAGTGGGTTGTCAGGTATGTTGCGTCAAAGGATAGAGAACCTGACAAATTTTGCTTCCTTTTTAGTTTTACATAGGCATGTCCATCAATACTGTAATAAAATATTCAGAGATATATTGATACTAGCGAATTGCCTGTCAAAAAATTAAGGCAATGAAATTGTAAGTTAGCTAATGCTGTTTGGTGTATAATAATGAAACATATAATACATTAATAAATGAATATACTTGATCTATTTTGAAGCATTGTGTTGAAGAGCTGGCAATCTGTTTTGATGTTGCTGCAGCATTAGTGGTGTGGAGCTGCTGTGTAAGCGTGATGAATGTGTGCAGTGTAACACTGTGCGTGCGCGAGACAAAACCGTTAGCGTAGTTGTGTACTTCCGCATTGTAAAATGGCGGGTAATGTGTGGTATGCGTCCTAGCGGAATATCCGTAGGTGTTTGGTGGTGTTTTGCGTGTTTAGAGTGCTGTAGCCTTGTTTTCGTTTTGTTCGGCAGCCATTTTTTCTCTCGCTTAGAGTATTTTTTAGTGTCTAAACTCTTTTATTTTGAGTTAATGAAGGTGTAAGTTGCTTTTTTGAGGTCCTGGGTGGTCCCTCTTGCTGTAGGTAAGCTTTTTATGTATGTGCTGTGTGAATTTATTGTGTTTTTCATTTTTTCATGTTCGCGGGTTGCGGACGATTTTTGCGAGGTCGTAATGTGTGCTAACGTGTCTCGTATTTTTTTTGCGTTACGACGTGAAGTTTGCGAGTGTCGCAGTTGCTGGCAAGGAGCACCTGCCGCGCTCCTTGCCAGCAACTGCGACCCTCGCTTCGTGCTCCATGCCAGAAACTGCTGCGCGAGCCCGCAAGCGTTAGCAACAACTCGTACGCTCACAACTATATATGATACAAATCAGGTTGTACTGAGAAGTGATAGGATCGGTATGTTTGGAGGAGCCTGGTGGATGGAGAATTTAACTAAAAATTACTTGTTTTTCAGGTTGTGATCTAGAATAACTGTTGGGTGTGAGGCCCTTTTTCTATGGCGGACACTGTTGGTTATCACTAGGGCAGAGTTTGACCAATCCCGGGAGCTAGGAAGCCATGCAGCTAACATTTTACTGATGGCTCCTAACTTTTTAGTTATTCTTATTTTTCTATATATTATTCATACACTGGCTCCTAGAAAATGTTTGTCTGGCCCCTAAGTTTCAGATAAATGTATCTAGCCTTGTACTAAGGGTGTGGTGATTGATGTTAGGTTTATTTGTTGGCATTTAAACCTGGGTGTACTGTAGACCCTGTGAGTGCTGGCATCGCCTTATTTCTGCCCATGCACTATTTATGAATACAAGTTAGGTGCTGGTTACATGATGGATACAATTTGATGTTGTAGACTATTGCAAGAGCCAGATTGTATGTTGGGGATAAACAGATGAATGAAAACTGAAGGAGAAGGCGGATACTCTAAGAAAATAACATTTGTAATCTCAGAATTAGTTTTCATAAGTGGATGTTGCATATTGGTGGAAATGTCTTGTAGTAGAAACTAGATTTGTATACACATTTATATTAAGCCATCAGTTTTTTTTCTATATGTATATAGAATAATATTTACCTGAACTATAACTGTTGAAAGCTAAGATATAAAACTCCTTGTGTATTTATGAAGTAGTAGAAGATGCTGCTACATGTATTACCTTTATTCTCTTATAAGGATCCCTTTTTGTTCCACAATATTGAATGCTAATGATTCATAACTTTTTCTTTCTTCTGTATTAAGGTGCACAGTGTAGAGAGAAACGCGGAGAGGGTCGAACAATCAAAAATGAAGCTTCAGGGTATTTCAGGGGTCTCTTGTGCACTTTCTGTCCAAACACAAGTCACTTTGGAGTGGTAATATCTTGGCTGCAGACTCAAAATACTTTTTCAGAATGAAACTTAGCTTTGGGGTGTTAGACTTTAAGACTGGATTTCAGTTCAGTGCTTTCTATTTGTTTGGTATATTTGATTTTTTTTTAACCCTTTCATTGACATCAAATACACAACCAGCTGAACAAGCCTCTGATCATCCTCCGTGTGAGCTGTGCTTTTATAGGATTTAATTGGAAATGAAGCACCAAATACTGTACTTTTCTGTTTATATATAACTACATGCAGCGGACTGATTTTGGGGCAGATGCTGTCAAAATCTCTAGTTTTTGATGTGTGTCTGTATGAAAACCCCTGCTGCATGTTGGTGTATTCTTAGTGTATTACTGAAAAGCAAGGTGTCTTTTAAATATTTATATATTTTTATATATATATATATATATATATATATATATATATATATATATATATATATATATATATATATATATATATATATATATATATATTTATTATTATTATTATTATATATATTTTTTTTTATTTGTGCAATTTTGTAGACTTTGGTTCAAAAGACTCCCACAATTTCTTTTATCTGATTTTCAACTTTATTGTTCATATGTGTTTCCCAATACCATTCATTGGCTCCTGAAAAATCAGTGTGGCTTCTTAGTTGGATGTTTATGAACCCATGATTTACTTATATATTTTTATTATTGACAATGTATTTGGGACTTGGAGTGAGGATTAGCCATGATACTGACAAGTGATAAAATCTTCCAGGACCGAAATGAATAACGTTTGAACCACTTGGTCCGTTACATTATGTCTCTTGCATGGTTTGGGACAGAATGAATGGCACACACTGCATTTAGTTGTAGCGCGTTAAAAATTAAAATGTACTTTATTCTATGGCTTTACATATTTATATGAAACCTTGGAGCCAGTCAGGTTAATGAGGATCCATCCAAGCATTATTAAAAACATTCTCTACTACAACCTATGTTTCATACGTAGGGGGATGTGAACTTTTCGTCTTTTCATAGTTTTCTGTGCATCCATTAACATTTCTTGTGTACCTGTTGTGTATGAAATCCCAATTCAGTTTGTGTAAGTAGCAGAACTTTGTTGCAATGTATTTCGTAGTATAGTGGGCCCAATACAAGCCAGCCTCGGCCATTATTGACTAGATGCACCATTGTTGTTACTGAGACGTTTCTTGTGTTCTCTGCTTCTAAATGTTGTTGAAATGTATAATGCCGTGGTCTATGTCAGACTAAAACTATACTAATTATAATTATACTAACTCTATGTATTGTCAGTAATTCACCTGTAGTGAATAACCAAAAAAGTAAAACTTTTGCAATTTTTTATCCAGGCATGAGTAAAGTTCTTTATGCGCATAGTCGCTCAACTCTTACAAATCCTGCCCATCTTATTGTCACCTTAGCCAAAATCAGGGATTGACCGACATGGCTCCTAAAACATTCTTGCTGGCTCCTAACTGATAAATAATCCATATCTTGGCTCCTAACATCTGGCTGGCTCATAACTTTCAGATAAATGTATCAGTCCCTCGACTAAATCATCCTCTTTGTACTGGGTACCAGCTGGTTAGCTTCCAATACTCAATGACGGTACACTTATAACCCGGTGATACTATATGTAACACATTCAATTTTCATCTAATTGAGCACTGATATGAATAGAATATTTTACCTGTAGATACACTTTTGACTATTACTATAATGTAGCAATATGTTCAAGTGTTGGGCTGAATCCCTTTTTGCTCACAGGGACCTGCATTGGTTTTGTGCTCCTTATTGCATAGCTTTAAAGACTCTTCTTTTGAGGGTTGTTTGTGACAAGCAACTTTTTTGCAGCATTTTTGCTAAATAATGTCTTTATAAAGGTATTTATTTTTATATCTTGTGACGTGCGCTTTGCTTTCCAGGAACTGTGCATAAAAATGCATCTAAAATACAGAATTGGTAAGATGGAAATAAAGTGACCGATAAGCAGTAGCCATTCAATTTTCAAGGAGTGTGTAATTCTGCTTTTCAACATTTTATAGTTACAAGTTCTGCCTATGAAAATATTTGCATAATGTAGAAGTTTAAAGGAAAGTTTCCTTTGCTATTCGCAAGTAGGTAATAAACAGGAACTGGCTATGAGCCCTTTCTTTGCTTGACAAACGTGTTCACTATTTTCTATATATCATCTTTGTTGTGTGTGTTCACACTTGATGTTCAATGAAATTCAAAGTGTAAAATCATTTTCTTTAAAATAGATTAGGCCTTGTAAATGTATTATCTATAGTGGTAACATTTAGCCTTTTGGAAGAAGCATAAACTAATTCTTATCTTAAAGAACATCTGCTTTTTTTGCACCTGATATTGTAACATAAACTATTGGAATGGATAAAACTCAGGGAAGCGTTGGTGTGAGTTGTATTGTCATCTTAGTTGTGGAATAGTGTTACTCTGTCCCACTTCAAGGGCTACATATACAAATCGACTATTGGTGGAGTTAATGTTCATAGATTGCCAATGAGCCTTTGGGAAAGATATTGTAGTGATTTTCGCTAGGCGGGACAGAGATGTTTGTTTAAGGGAAGTGGCATACTTTTTTCATAAAGCAATATAAGGAAGATACTAAACCAGGGGTGAGCAATTAATTTCCCAAAGGGGCCACAAGAGAAACTCTGAATGTTATGGAGGGCCGAACCGTCGGCTGGTTTTAATTCTGCTCAATATTAATTTTATAGCTTTATTTTATTTTCTTAGTACCAGGAGCAGTATCTACAGAATGCTATCCATCCCAGTTAGTCACAACAGTGCTGCTCACAAATTGCCCCCTTTTACATTTGGCAGTGTTTTTTTTTTGCCCAGGACACACATTTTGTATTCCACTGTACCGGGTCGCACAGTGGCAGCCAAAGGACTGCATGTGGCCCGCGGGCCATACAATGCCCAGGCATTGGTGTGCATGAAGCGTCCCTCAGAATGCAGAACCCAGCCTCTCTTGACAGTATACAGGGTTTTCTCTCCACTAGCGTATCACCTTTTTTCCTACGCTCCAAAACGTGTCTCCTCCTTTTCTTTAGAATGAATCCACCTTCACCTCTACCTCTTCACCACAGTTTACCATTTTTTCCTCTATGCATTAGACAGATCCTCTGTATGGCCCATTTTGTGTCTCACAACTACCATATCTGTCTTACAAGATTCTTCTCCAAACTACATGTTGCTAAATCCTCCTTTAATCCAGTTCTCAAAATTCCTATGTATTCAGCAAAAGGGTTAAAATGCTGTTTGGCCTCAGGGGGTATTTTTGTTGTCCTTCAGGTGAAATAATTTGCCACCCAGTCCTGCAGGGGCCATGTGTAGCATGTTCGCCACAACTACATAGACCAGCCATAACTGATACAAAAATTACTTTTTCACTGGAAGTCAATGTTAGACACAAAATGATACAACAAGATTGTATCAATAAGTACTGAGTAATGGTGGCGGCCTATTTTATTTAAAACTTTTATTGCTGCTAAAGTAATATGCAATGTATTCTAATGAGCAGTAAAGTCTATTTAAAAAAACCTGTTTTTCAGTATTATAGGACACACATTTTAATATTCTGTAATAGTTCAGCTGCATATATGGGCAGTCCGTATGCACTTTAGGGTTTTTGATTACTGGAGGGCAGAGCTTTTCTAGATGCATAGAAAAACCTCTAAAATAACTCTTTGTAACAGTAAGGACCAATATATTGCAATATTAGTATATTGGAGATAGGTCCTTTACCCACAACAAGGACTCCTATCTGTATTAAAAAAACGTTCTTGACTGCTTGTATCTATTTAAATACTGACATCCCTGACTATTACAGTAACATTTTACAATAGCTAGTGGATATGTAGGAGGGGAGTAATCTGTGATATCTACACATTTCGAAAAATTGCTTGTTACGCATCATATAGATATTGTAAATGGATAGCTGTCAAAAAGTATAAATACCAGCTATATACAATTTTCATTTTAACATCTGGTTACTTTAGTAAATCTTGGTCACAGAGCATTTAACTTCTCCTAAGTATATTGGTTAATAAATTAAATTAATCTCTTCTTTTATATCCTAACCATGATATCTGGTAACATGAGTTTGTCTAGATGACTTTTTACTAAAAACTAGTTCTTAGAGATTGCATGTTATATCTCAGAAATGTCCCTGAGAGGTGAATAAAATACAATGTCAAGATCATTGGATTTCATGCTAATGAATTGTCTGTTGTGGGGGAGAAGTTGGCAAAGGTTGACACATTTATCTGAAATTTAGGAGCCAGACAAATATTTTTAAAATACATTTAAAACCCTGATTATCTGGCACTCAACCAACCGGGACTCTCAAGCATCCTGCCCCTGCCTAAATTCCCCATTTGCAAGACACTCCCGATAATCAGGCATTATCTGGTACTATCCGGTAGTCCGAGACTGCACCAAAAAAACTAACTTTTTTCCTATTTATTTTTTGTTTAGGTGCTAATATCTTTTTTGAGGGGACTCCCGGTTAACCTGGAATCTACACTTATCCGGCATTTTGAGGATGTTTGTTTTTTTGTTTGTTTATTGTGAAGCAAGCAACAAATAGGACAAAATAACAGAAAAAGTCAATGTGCATAACTATTCACTCCCTAAAGTCAATACTTTGTAGAGCCACCTTTTGCGGCAATCACAGCTCCAAGACGCTTTGGATAAGTCTCTATGAGCTTGCCGCATCTTACCACTGGGATTTTCGCCCATTCCTCCTTGCAAAACTGCTCCAGCTCCTTCAAGTTGGATGGTTTGCGCTTGTGAACAGCAATCTTTAAGTCTGACCACAGATTTTCTATTGGATTGAGGTCTGGGCTGTGACTAGGCCATTCCAACACATTTACATGTTTATCCTTAATCCACTCAAGTGTTGTTTAGCAGTGTGTTTGGGGTCATTGTCCTGCTGGAAGGTGAACCTCCGTCCTAGCCTCAAATCACGCACAGAGTGGTACAGGTTTTGCTCAAGAATATCCCTGTGTTTAGCACCATCCATTTTTCCCTCATCTCTGACCAGTTTCCCAGTCCCAGCTGATGAAAAACATCCCCACAGCATGATGCTGCCACCGCCATGTTTCACTGTGGGGATGGTGTTCTTTGGGTGATGTGTTGGGTTTGCGCCAGACATAGCGTTTTCTTTGGCCGAAAAGATAAATTTTAGTCTCATCAGACCAGCGCACCTTCCTCCATATTATTTGGGAGTCTCCCACATGCCTTTTCACAAACTCAAAACGTGTCATTTTGTTTTTTGCTGAAAGTAATGGCTTTCTTTTGGCTACTCTGCCATAAAGCCCAACTCTATGGAGCGTACGGCTTATTGTCGTCCTATGTACAGATACTCCAGTCTCTGCTGGGGAACTCTGCAGCTCCTCCAGGGTTACCTTTAGGTCTCTGTGCTGCCTCTCTGATTAATGCCCTCCTTGCCCGGTCCGTGAGTTTTGGTGGGCGGCCGTCTCTTGGCAGGTTTGCTGTTGTGCCATGTTCTTACCATTTGGTTATGATAGATTTGATGGTGCTCCTGGGGATCATCAACGATTTGGATACTTTTTTATAACCTAACCCTGACTTGTACTTCTCAACAACATTGTCCCTTACTTGTTTGTAGAGTTCCTTGGTCTTCATGGCAGCGTTTGGTTAGTGGTGCCTCTTGCTTAGGTGTTGCAGCCTCTGGGGCCTTTCAAAAAAGGTGTATATATGTAATGACAGATCATGTGACACTTAGGTTGCACACAGGTGGACATAATTTCCTAATTATGTGACTTCTGAAGGGAATTGGTTGCACCAGAGCTTTTTATGGGCTTCATAACAAAGGGGGTGAATACATACGCACATGCCAATTTTCTGTTTTCTATTTCTAAAAAATAGTTTTATGTATATATTTTTCTCATTTCACTTCACCAACTTAGACTATTGTGTTCTGATCCACCACATAAAATTCAGATTAACAAAACATTGAATTTAAGGCTGTAATGTAACAAAATAGGTAAAAAGTCAAGGGGGTGAATACTTTTACAAGGCACTGTATTATGTTTATGTATATATGTATGTGTGTAGAAATTCTATATCTTTTTGACATCAAAACAAATGGAATATTTCTATTTACTACATATATAATACACCACCTATGTATTTACTTTTTATGTACTTTTATTTTATGATGTGCTTATACTTTAAGTGCTTAGTTGTTATAAGCTTTTTTTGCTGCATACAAATAGTACCTACTTGGGTCAGGTTTCTGCAGCTAATAAAGACACAGGTACAATGTGTATGCTATTAGGCTTTAATAAAAAAAAAGTACATAAAAGTAAATTGATTTAGATTGTAAGCTTGAGAGTTTTCAATCACGTGTTGGTGCTTTGGAAACCAGCACTGTGTACATGTGATTTGAAGCCCACAAACAGGGCCCTCCATTCTTTGTAATGTTTTTGCCATGTACTTAACTCCTGTTTAGCTCTATGGAATATGATGGTGCGTTAAAAATAAAGATAATAATAGGTATATTCTATACCTACTAAAATCCAGAAACGTTCCATGCCCCTTTAAGTTCTGCCCAGTTGTTTTTCTCCAATAAGTAGTATTTTACTTTTATAGAGTGGTAATGGACTAATGATTCAGGATGGGGATGTCCAGCTCCAGTTCTCCATGTAATCTCTGTGTAGCACTGGGTCAGTCGGTGTCTTGCATTTATATACACTTGTGTTCATACAGCAATATCATGACATTTGCACTGGCCATTTTTTAGGACTGAATTTGGATAAACTTTTTCTGGCATATAAAATGGCTCGACCTTATTTCTCATTATTTGTATTAACTATTTTCTTTGAACCACTTTGATATCCTAACAAGAGCTAGTTGTCTTCACTGTGCATTGATCATTAAAACAATTTCTTTTTAATACATTATAACAGCAAACCTCAATATTAAATTCACTTTCAAAGAAAGTATCCGTATCGTCTCCACGCTGATAAAATCAAGTTGGGAGGGGGATTATATATCTGCCTTTGTAGCAATATATATATATATATATATATATATATATATATATATATATATATATATATATATATATATATATATATATATATATATATATATATATATATATATATATATATATATATTGCTGCCTTTGTAGCAAAGACTCAGTAGGCAGCCAATGATGTGTTGTGTTTTATAGCATTGTGTCTGAAAATTTAGCACCCCTTGCTAGACCATATATACTAAATTATTGAATATGAATTTTATGAATAATCATTGCACAAATAACTTATTTCCTATGTGTAAGATATTACAGTGGCCCTTTAATACAATCTAAACCATGTCAAATGCAAAGTGTGTATGTTCAAGTCATTTTTATATCGATAGATTTTTGTTATTCTGATCTAAACTTCTCACACATTTCTTTATTATTCCCATTTGCTGTCCCCCTTCCTTTTTTATTTAGTCTGTGTCCCTGGAAATTAAGGACAAACTATATGAGTAGTCTCTTCTTGAGCTATTAAATTGTATTTTTATGCCAAATATGAAATACATGAAGTACTGAAATGGGTGGAAAATATACAAGAATGGTTAAAATTGTTATATATAAATGTGGAAGCTGCAAATTACAAAACATAAAAATAACTAATGTATTTTATCATTGTTAGTTATTAAAAGCAGTAAAATGGTAAATAGTTGATGCCTCGTACAAATGCAACTGGATCCATAAAGTTTCTTAGATCCGTCTTCAATCCATTATGTCTCCTGAGCCATGTACCACCTTATATTTCTATGTGTATTGCAAATTGCACTTTTAATTGAAAACAATCTGCATTTCCTTTTACATGTCCCCTAAGGCCCTGTGAGCTTCAGGCTTTTGTTACTGCCTTGCATATAATAACATTTATGCCTAATAAAGTCTGTAAATACAGTTAGTTTAATGTAGTGTACACATTGCTCTGCCAAGTACTACCAGCACCTTCAAATTATACTTCATATTATTGTCTCAAGCAAATTTTGTCTGTGGATGTGGATCCGTTATAAGTTATCATAGAAGAAGTGCTTAGAGCCCAATGACATTATCATTGGGGCAATAGCCAAACATCAGTGACCTCTATTAATGCAGGCCATGATTAATAAAATAAACCACGGCTCCTAAAATTGTATTGCCAGCTTTCTTGGTAATTCTCCTTATACCTATATGCATGAGAGCTTGACAAATCCCAGGAGCTGTGGACGTCATCTGGCTCATAACTTTTTTCTTCCCCAGCTCAAAAATGTTTTTCTGGCTCCTGATTAACCTCTCTGGCTTTCATGTGTTAACCCCTGATTATACATATACTATTGAGTTGTTTTCTAAGGCAATTTGGATGGTTCGTCTTCAAGGGATTTTAATTTATCCAAAGCATTGATTAGTTGTCACTTCGAGACTGCTAAAAGTTTTTTTTTTTCTTTGACGGACTGCTGTGATTTCAGAAAATGTTTACATGATTGCGAACATAATCTCTTATTGTTTGATAACTGCACAAGCAGTATGTGTGTGTACATAGATATGTACATAATATATGTTGGCGCCAACTTTATTAAGTCATTAGACTTCACTCTGCTCCTTATACAAAAAATGGATTTGCCAGTTATAAAGAATTAAATGTATACATATATTTATGACTCTGTTTATTTACTTTGACTTGCGCTTATGCAGACTTGTGCACAGGTGATTGAACAGAACTTATTTTTTTGAAAGCTTGTAATTTCTTTATATCTACTATTAGTATTGTTCCTGACTTGACAAAGGGAGGTAACTCTCAAAAGCTCATCATAATATTTATGTATATGTTATGTTAAATTCTGGTCATTCGTCTAGATAAATGGACACTCACGGCTACCTCACGCTTTTATATATATATGTATATATATATATATATATATATATATATATATATATATATATATATATATATATATATATATATATATATATCCACACCTATTTTGGTATTAGAAATATGGTTAAAAGATCCCATTTAGCAAAGGGTTTGTTACATTGTTTTTAAATAAGTTTTTTTAACTGTTTTAAATTTTACTTGTGTCCTTTTAAAGTTGAAATTTTATACAATTTGCTTTGTTAATGTAAAAAAATATGGTTGTGACTTATTTAATAAACTAAAAAGATTAGCAGTTGTGTTCCTTATTGAACTACCTGTCTGCTTGCAGCTTCAGAAGGAGGATAATCTTCCTGGGACTTGCTGTTCTATTTAGTTGTATTATGAACTGGCCATTTTAAAGTTAGTCCTTCAGTTAAGCTGATCAGAATTTTTTATCTCAATCAGGGTATATAATCCTGGTAAGAACAAAGGAAAAATGTTTGCCATTAATGTAAAATTGAATACAGTAATTTACAAATTAAACATTGTATTTATTTTGAACTTTGTAAAAACATTTTGCACAATTTTAAGACAAGTTCTCCAGAAGAACATACTATATATGATATATCAATGGTCATTAAACAGTTTGCATATAATAACAATATATTGCTTTGGGAATGTACACCGTCAAATGCATCTGCTGAGAAGTGGATGTACATAGGTTTGTGGTTATCCTTTCCACCCGTAGCAGTGTGGGAATGCAGTCTTGGCTGTTAGTTTTCCATTCTTTTCTTTGCCCCAAGCCAATCTTCACGTAAACCTTTATAAATAATCCCTCATTATTTAGAGGTGTATCCGATTTTAGTGCATCCTAACCCCCAGGCTGCTCGGCAGTGTTACAGATCCCTCTGGTAGACAAGGTGTTAACATATTTCATTGTCTGAGTATTTGCCACTGCAACAAGAAGCAGCTCCGAGGCAGTCTGTGTCTTGCCAGCTGAGCGTACCTGATCCAAAATACGTTGCTGATGCTGTCGCTAATAGCTCTGCTGCTGCCACACAAGTGTGACCAGTCTGTTCATCTAAAGGTCTGTCTTGTAATCACTGCAGCATTGCACGAGCCAACAGACGGACAACCCTCCCTGTCCATCAACACTTCCTTTCCCAACCATTTGAAATGTTTGCTTTAAAATGACTTCGTACCACAAGTGTCCGTTTCACTTTTTTTTTAATGCTTTATTACAAGCTTAAGCATTTTATCCTCCCTTTCTGTTGTATGAAAAAAAATTAGAAGATCCACACAACGTGGCTATAAGCCTATCGTAAAGACTTCACTGAATATGAATGGACTTTAATAGGTGCAGCTCCCGCTGTTTTTGGAACATGCATCATAATTCCTTTTTTAAATGTTGTAAAATCAGTAGTTTAGACTGTGTGTATTCATAATTGCAGAATAACCAAACAATAGGATGACTTTGCTCTATTTTGTTTGTGTGTATAGTTGGAATTTTCTAGTTTTTCATCTTGTAAATGAAGGTGTGATCTGTTATAGAAATATTAGTGTTTATGGGCAATTTATTTTTTGTGTTAGGTCATTAATGGGTCAAAGTATTAAGTTGTATACTTAAACTCTAGCAGAAAACCTTTTGCGAAGAATGATTTCTTCACTAAATGTTCTGCAAAGTACAAAGAGAAATTATTAGGACGAATGCATTGTGATTACAAGAATATGCTTGAAATAATTAGCTGTTATTTAAAGCTGCCAATTTCCACCAAGTCAGTGAGAATTTGTCTGTTTGCCTAGGCCGGCTCCTAAACTGTTGCTGCTAGTAACTCTATTTTTGGTTATTTTATGCATTTCTGTATTTAATCTTGGTACCAAAAATCTTTTTGGCTGACTCCTCATGAAACTGGTTCCTAAGTTTCAGAAATATTTATCAGCCCCTGCTCTAAACGGTTTTGCTCCTTGTAGATCGTTATCCACTGAAGGGGCACTTCAGCCATTCATAGAGTGAAAGTGTTTTAAGTAGAACTCAAACAGCCAGCATTTCCAAATGTGACAAACCCAGGAGGGCACTGACACCCAAAAAGTTTTCTTCAATCTGCACAGATCTATATTTACAATCTTGCATGGTTCCTAAAAGATGTGGCTTCTCTTTATACTGGCTTGTTTCTAAGTTTGATTATGTTGTGGTACAATGTTGTCTGCTCACACAAATGAAATGTTTGGAAACTTGGTGGTTTATGTCTAAGCTTCTTTATTTGGGCGCAAGACCGTTTAGTCCAGGGGTCTTCAACCTTTTAATGCCTATCACCCACTTTTGATGGTATAATTTCCTTACTTCCTGGTCTAATTTCTGGTTACATAAATCATATGACCCTAGCTATATATTTCCCTGTACTTACTAGATAGTGATCTGGCCCTGACTGCTGTCCCTAGCTATATATCGCCCTGTACTTACTAGATAGTGATCCGGTCCTGACTGCTGTCCCTAGCTATGTATCACCCTGTCCTTACTAGATAGTGATCCGGTCCTGACTGCTGTCCCTAGCTATGTATCGCCCTGTACTTACTAGGTAGTGACCCGCTCCTGACTGCTGTCCCTAGCTATGTATCACCTTGTACTTACTAGACAGTGACCCGCTCCTGACTGCTGTCCCTAGCTATGTATCACCCTGTACTTACTAGGTAGTGACCCGCTCCTGACTGCTGTCCCTAGCTATGTATCGCCCTGTACTTACTAGATAGTGATCCGGTCCTGACTGCTGTCCCTAGCTATGTATCGCCCTGTACTTACTAGATAGTGATACAGTCCTGACTGCTGTCCCTAGCTATGTATCACCTTGTACTTACTAGATAGTGACCCGGTCCTGACTGCTGTCCCTAGCTATGTATCACCTTGTACTTACTAGATAGTGACCCGGTCCTGACTGCTGTCCCTAGCTATGTATCGCCCTGTACTTACTAGATAGTGATCCGGTCCTGACTGCTGTCCCTAGCTATGTATCACCCTGTACTTACTAGATAGTGACCCGGTCCTGACTGCTGTCCCTAGCTATGTATCGCCCTGTACTTACTAGATAGTGATCTGCTCCTGACTGCTGTCCCTAGCTATGTATCACCTTGTACTTACTAGATAGTGATCCGGTCCTGACTGCTGTCCCTAGCTATGTATCACCTTGTACTTACTAGATAGCTAGGGACAGCAGTCAGGACCGGATCACTATCTAGTAAGTACAGGGTGATACATAGCTAGGGACAGCAGTCAGGACCGGATCACTATGTATTGCCCTGTACTTACTAGATAGTGATCCGGTCCTGACTGCTGTCCCTAGCTATGTATCTCCCTGTACTTACTAGATAGTGATCCGGTCCGGACTGCTGTCCCTAGCTATGTATCGCCCTGTACTTACCAGATAGTGATCCGGTCCTGACTGCTGTCCCTGGCTATGTATCGCCCTGTACTTACTAGATAGTGATCCGGTCCGGACTGCTGTCCCTAGCTATGTATCGCCCTGTACTTACCAGATAGTGATCCGGTCCGGACTGCTGTCCCTAGCTATGTATCGCCCTATTCTTACTAGATAGTGATCCGGTCCTGACTGGTGTCCCTAGTTATGTATCGCCCTGTACTTACTAGATAGTGATCCGGTCCTGACTGCTGTCCCTAGCTGTGTATCGTCCTGTACTTACTAGATAGTGATCCGGTCCTGAGTGCTGTCCCTAGCTATGTATCGCCCTGTACTTACTAGTCATTTGGGAATACTCGAATATCATGTCTAGCCGTTTTTAAACAGTCATTAACAGTTGAAAATGTAGTTCTAAAACTAAAGTTGTCACCCAATATAAAGTTTGCCTAGCAATTCATTGCTTGCTTTTGCATATGGAACAGTTGTAAAAAAATATATTATAGTTAAATGTATTTTATTGTATCCACTCATGCTGGTATACATGGGTTTGATGCATTGTATTACTTTAAGGTTTCCAAGTCTTCTGCCAGAGCTCATTAAAGGCATATAAAAGTTTCATGGATTATGAATGACACTGATAGAGGAGATTCAGTAGTGTGTGCAAACTTTGTTTTCATGAAATATTTTCCAAATAAACGTTAAGAATCTTACCATAGAGTTGCATAACTTTAGTTTTCTGGCAGTTCATTTTGCAAAGGAATGTCACTGAATATCTAAGGTAAAGTAGCATAAACGTATTGTGACCAATCGGAGGCAGCTACAACATTGTTGCAATGTCTGGGGATTCAGTTTCTGCAGCAAAGCATTATTCGAGTTGTAGTGTTTTTTTGTTTTCACCACTAGAAAGCAGCTCAGGCAGTACTGCTCTGGATCTCTGCACTATGCTGCTACCGGCTATATATATCATAAAGTTAAAAATGTACTTCAATGCAGTTTTTCTATTGGTTATTACCAGATGCCTATATACATTCCCCCCCCCCCCCCCCCCCCCCTGTCAGTGTTTCTTTTTAAGAGTTTGGTGCCAGATAATCTTAGGAGCCAAGTAATAGTGTATGACTCGGCATATACATTAACCAAAAAAGTTAATAGCCAGAAGTACCATTTTAAAAGCCATTGCTCCCTGGCTGCTGAATTTTGTCAGTTCTTTCTTAAAGTGACGCAGCAGAACTTCCAGCAAGCTACAGATTTATATCCCTTGCTAATGAGAGATCAATATCTGTAATTACTGCTTACTCACTGGAACTCTGGGTCCATTGACTTCAGTGTAAGCCGTATCAAAAATGAGACTGTGTGCTCAGAGCGTGCCCAGGCTTTTGTTTTTTCAGTCTGCATATTTTTTGTATATATAATCCATCAGTCACAGTTTTCCAACATAAGTCGCCCGGGTATCACAGTGAAACTGAGCATGTCCAGGGGATACCCCTGGAGAGGACTGGATAGATGAGGGGTTGAGGAAAGAATCCCCACATTTACTGCTCTGGATTCTGCATGAGTGCCTGGGTATTACATAGAAAAAAGAAAACCGAGAGCACGCCCCACGCAGTACAGATGAGCTTCTTCAATGGAAAAAAAAAAAAGGAGAAATCACATTTGCTTAAACTGCTGGTTAAAATGTATGGAGTCAGTAATAAATCAGATAAAGTCCTTAATCCCACAGAGATTATATGTAGACTGACCGGTGTTAGATCCATCACTCCAGGGATCAGGACAGTGAGAAGTACCGATGCCTGCAGGTAAACTTGTGAGAGAGTTCTCTATTTTGTGAAAAAAATAACTTTGCAAAAGATCTTCATCTCCCTCCATTGTATATAAACCTCTACATTTTATGCTCTAAACTGATTTTACAAGCGCTATATGGTGGGAACCATAGAAATTATAAACTAAATGCATCCATATGGAATCTGTGCTTCCCTATAACCAATGAGAACAAAGACAGAGACACGTTCTCGATTTACACTCGTTTCCTGCCAAGCAGGGATATGCAGCACATTCGGCAAACTATGAGCACAGCTTATCCCTACTTCACCTTTCTAA